>JBBPTA010000423.1:1455-14901 GCA_038093915.1 Boletellus aff. emodensis
AAAGTAGTAGTAGTAGTAGTAGTATGGGAGTAGAGTGTATGGTCAGGGGCCATGAGGATCATCATGAAACAAATCTAGTGAGTCAATTGTCTATATATGGTAATCTTCAGATTGTTTGGATCTAGTCTGTCAGATCATAATGGAGTGAGTCAGTATACATATCTGTGGGTATGAGTATGGGTGTGAGCACTGCCACCCAGGGGTATACTCCTGCCATTGTCTACCCACATTACCTTCCTTTTTGTCTCTTCTCTTTGGGATTTCAGTTACAACAACTCATGAGTGGGCAAACAAGTATTGAGCAAGACCTTCACTGACACTAGTCAGCATTCCTGAGTTTACAATACAATCATTAAATCCTGTATGATAACTGTCCAGTTGGAGATTGATCACTTAAGACACTTTAGATTTACCAACATGGACAAAGAAAAACCCTGCAAATCATTGGCTTTAATTCCCCCTGTGAGCAAAGATACATATCTAGTGGCCAGCAGGACCTCTTGATCACACTCAATGTTACGATTCACCCCTTTTCTTTCTTCACACTTACCGTTCTTCATTTATTCCTCGATCTGACTCACCAGATCATTTGTTATTCACACTTACTTCATGATCCGACCCATCAGATCCTTTATCATTCCCCATTACTCATAGTCCAATCCATCTCGGACTTCTTTTACTCCTTTTGACCTATTGGTCATTCTGGCTTATGCCTCTGTCCGATTCAACTTGGACTTCTTATCTTCTTTCCTTTGTTCTCCCTATATAGTAGCTGGTCTGTGCACATCACAGACAGGTATATAAACCCCAGTCGTCTAGCCATGTACCCTAAGCTAGACTTACCTGGCAAACTACCTTGTTTGCTCCTCGCTCCCAAGCCTTGAGCTCCCACATCCACCAGCTAGTATCCCTAGACCAGAAGTATCCCTCATCCACCAGCTAGCACTCCTAGACTGGAAGTATCCCTCGTCCACTGGCTAGCACTCCTAGACTGGCAGTATCCTTGCCGCCGATAACGACCCTCGCGCTCATCTAGGAGTGACCATCATAACACTAGGTCTACACTCATCCCCACCTGGGCCAAGCGTAACACTCAACAGTTATGGGGAGACACTTGTCAAGTGGGCAGAGGGCAACTTTCATGTGAGAAATCACAACACAAAATAAGTTACATATGTTGTAACCAATGTGCTCTTGAACCACTGGCATCTTCCTTTGTGAGCAGCTCTGAGACTCTGGAGGTATAGGAGGTGTAGGTAATCTTGATTCCTTCATCTCGCCCGGCTGTAACTTCAGCCTGTAAGGTACGGTGTACTTGTTCAAGCGTAGTCTACTGTAGTGAAATGACTCTCCCTCAGACTGAATTGAATCCGCGTGCTCGTACCTCACAATACTTGTAACACGGACAGTATGACTTTTGCATTGAGCAAAGTGTACTACGACGATCATTAAAACGTGATACCCTAAACCACCGATCTATATATAAATGCAGGGGAAAATACAAAGAAAAAGAATGCAAAGGAAAATGCAACGCGGAATCACAACTCGTGATCGGCGCGTCCTGCGTCCACTCTTACTACGCCTTCTTCTTCTTGTGCGACTTCTTTGGAGGTGCAGCGGGCGTAGGCGATCTCGATTCCTTGATCTCGTCCTCCTTCTGCACGTCGTCTAGCCCCCGCTTCTACGAACCCGATGAGAGTAAACAAGGATGAGTAATCTTCAGCACGAGAGCAAAAAACTCAACTTACCTTTCCCCTTCCCTTGGACTTTCCCTCTTGCTGCGCGAGTGCCTCCGCCTCTTTCTCGATCATCCCTAGCAACGTGTTGCATCTCCGCTGCAGCTCCTGCGTCGACCGACTCTTGAAGAACCAGTCGAACCGAAACACCGGAAACTCGGAAATATCCCGCTTGATGCGCTCGTACACGTCCTCGGCCCGCATCCCGTAATGGTTCAACCGACAGAGCAAATACCGGTCTTCCTCCTCCGAATACACCTTACCCTTGGTGGTGGGATAGTTGAGCTCGAGCTCTTGCATCGGGTGTTTGACCGAGCTAATCTTTTTAGCAAGGAGATATTCGAGGTTCGATCGCTTGTTGCGTTTCGCTTCTCCCTCTGCAATGCGAGCGGCGATGCGAGGGTGTTCGGCGAGTTCTTTCCAGTGTTTCTTGAAGTAGGTGTAGTAACGTTTGACCGCCTTTGCATCCTTGTCTTGGATTTCGGAAGCAAGCAAGTCGTAATCATCCGTCCTACACACGGAGAACAGAAATCACCATCATGCCGAATGGTTATGATGTATGAAGATGACGACTGACCAACCGTAGTTCTCCAATGCACGAACAAACTGTTGAAAGTCCCGTCGACTCCAATCATGGAACCCTGCCTCCGTATACTGTTCTTTCAACGCTTGTTCGTCTTCGGTCAGTGGTTCAGCTGTGAAGCGGGAAGTGGTCGAAGGATATATCAACGCGACACGTGAATCACCATTCTATAAAACATTACCTGTATCAATGAATTCCTGAGCCACAGCTCGTTCCGCCTCGAGTTTTTCTGGTGTGTCTTCGGCCCCTGGGGGGTCTCTCGTGGTTGCGGGTATACCATTCAAGCGCTGAAGGGGTGCTAAAGTCACTTTTAACGCCGAGCATCGCCAGAAATACCTTGAATACGGCCAATTCTCTCTCCTGAAGCTGTGCTAGTGCCGGATCGAAGAACTGGAAGTCCTGACTGCGGAGCGAATAACATTAAGAGGGGAGAACACGCGACGACGCCACAACAAGCTCACATTTGAATCTGCTTCGGGGCACGTGGTAACTTAGGTGCTTTTTCTGTCTTTGACGGTCCAGCACGCAGCGTATCCTTGAAGTAGTTGTCCACCGAGTAATTCAATTTCCTCTCTCGTTTCGACAACGACAACAGGTTCAAGTTGAGTGACTTGCGTCCGCTCCGGAAGTCTTCGCCTTCCCATTGTTGCAGCGAACTGTCGGTCTTGAAGTTACTCAGGTCCTCGAGGTTAAGGCCCTCATATTTGCTGTTCAGCTCAGCGGTGCGCTCTTCGCCGCGCTGGATAACAGCCTCGATGTCGCCATTGATCAGCATACTAGAAAGGGAGATTTAAACGACACAGTGGAAGCACACGTGATGGGACTCACTCGTCGGAAGAGTTGATGATCTTCTCTGCACCGTGCGTAATCATGTCGAGCAACTCATCCTTGGACGCAGCTGGATTTCAAGATTCATCGGACATATGCTGTCGAGTTCGAGGCAGTGAAACTTACCTTTAGACTGTTGCTGTCTACCCTGTTGTATGACGAGCTGGTCAAGGCGAAGCTTTTGCGCGGCACGCTCCAGCATGCGCTCCTCGACACTGCCCTCAGTTATGAAACGGAACACATATACCTGCTTCGTCTGTCCAATTCGGTGAGCACGGTCCATAGCCTGCAAGTCGGCTTGCGGATTCCTGAAGCCACGGTTAGTACATCCGATATTCGTCGCTCCGGCGATCAGGAATCTTACCAATCGCTGTCATAGAGAACAACAATATCCGCAGTCGTCAGGTTGATACCGAGGCCGCCAGCGCGCGTAGTAAGCAAAAAGATGAACTTTTCGCTGCTTGGTTTATTGTATCCGTCGATCGCAACGATCCGGTCCTCGTGTGCCGTACTACCGTCAATTCGGCAGTACTCTAGGGAGAGGTCAAAGATGCCGCAATACCCATCGGTGTTGGGAACGTACTGAATGCACGGAAAAGGCAATAGTCTTCTAGGATATCCAGGACACGGCTCATTTGACTGAAAATCAACACCCTCGATCCTTTAGCCTTCAAGGAATGAAGCAGTTTATCTAATATAATCATCTTTCCCGAGTTTTCTATCAAATGCTCATCCGTGGTGTAAGGGGGGCCTGGTTCCT
This sequence comes from Boletellus aff. emodensis, assembly GCA_038093915.1. Lineage (NCBI taxonomy): Eukaryota > Fungi > Basidiomycota > Agaricomycetes > Boletales > Boletaceae > Boletellus > Boletellus aff. emodensis. The sequence goes on from JBBPTA010000423.1 coordinate 5,363, forward strand.
GATCACGCCAGGTAGCTCGAATAAATGAAAAGTTCAGAGGGAACGAGGACTTACTGCGCCATCGAACAAATATGGATGACACGTCACTTTCCGGAGCTAATATTTGGTCGGATACGTTACCTAACGTCGGCCGTAAGACGTACCTGCATGACCATGTTCATCAGACGAGTCTTCCCTTCCTTCTTGCCCGTCAATCCTTTCAGAGATAAAATTCAGGTGGAGGCAATTCACATGGAAAGGACAAACCGTTGACTGCATCTATGTCCTTTTCCAAGACAGAACGGTACCACTTCCGCTGCATCTCAGTGAGACCAACGTATATGTTGATTTCCTTCTCTAAGACCAGAATCAATAATCAGAGAACGAGGGGTGACGAAGGGGGCAGATTACTTGGAAGAAGGTTCTTCTCCACGTCGGACTTGACACGACGTAGGAGGAAGGGTCGTAGTATCTTGTGTAATGCTTCGACGACTTTCTTGCTCTTTTCCTCCTCGCCATCAGCACCGGCATCATCCTTGTGAAGAAAAGCGTCGAGGTCGGCGTAGTCGGAAAATATCTCTGGGCAAATAAAATTGAGGAGAGCGAACAATTCCTTCAAATTGTTCTGAAGCGGGGTGCCCGTGATCAATAGTCGACCCCGGGACATGAAGGAGCGGACGATCTGAGCAAGAATCGAGTCAACGTTCTTGATACGGTGAGCTTCGTCAATGACGATGTATTCAAAGGAGAATTTCTTCACTGCCGACTTTTCAATGAGACAGATCTCGTACGAGGTGACACAGACATCGAAGTCTTGGGGGATGAGTCGATTTGCAATCAATTCAGCGCGCTCCTCTTTGCTACCAGTCAAGACCACGACATTGACGTCGGGTGTCCACCGTTCGAACTCTCGGGCCCAGTTTTGGAGCGTGGACTTGGGTACCACTATCAGATGAGGGCCGTGGACGTTACGATAGTGCCTAAGGTAGGAAAGGAAAGAGATCGTTTGCAGCGTTTTACCCAGTCCCTGTAAGTATGGTTAAACCAAATACATTCGCGTATATTAATAGAACACGGACCATCTCATCCGCGAGAATACCGTTGAGACCATTGTGGTGTAGCGAGACCATCCAATTCAACCCCTGTAGTTGGTAGGCTCTCATGGTGCCATTGATGACTGTTTAGGGTCAGTAGGTACTTGATGATATGCGCGGAGAACTGACAGCTTGGTGATTCCTCAAAAACGTAGGGTTGGTCGTCTCCTTCAGCAGCGAGCTCCCCATCTTTTAGCATTTCTTCGTCTTCCTCCTTCTCTGACTTCCTGTGTCGGGCGCTTTGGTCTCTGGATGATGATCAGAACGCGATTGGAAGTGACAGAAAGGGGGTACCAACACAGGTTTTTTGCGACCTCTCCCTCGCTGCTTCTGTTGTGCATCTAAGAGAGCGGCGTACTGAGGATCACGGGCTTTCTACAAATTCAGGGGGATGAGTGGACGCCGGGCACGCAGGAGAGTACGACTGACCTTGATGTCCACAAAATACTTGAAGAGGTCCGTCTGGCCCAGCAAATAGGCATACCGCTTCACGGCGTCTGCAACCTGCACAGCATGAGAACACAACGCACAAAGGGAGCGTCGAGAAAGGGTACCTTTGCCTTGTCCATCTCCTGCCGCTTCACGTGGAGGTGGTTTTCGTCTTCTTTTCGCTTTTGCTTCTTCTGCTGTCTCTCCGCGGACTGTTGCATTTTCGCCAGTTTTGAAGGTGACGAAGTGCTGGCGACAGGCACCTAAAGAGGGAGGCCATCCGAATGAAGTGATCGGAGAGCGTGACACACGAAGCGAAGCGAACCTGGTCGTCCTCGTCGCTCTGGAGCTCGTCTTCCTCCACGCTCGCGCCGCCATCGATGTACTCGCTCTCGCCATCGTCCGCGCCCTCACTTTGCTGCACCGTCCGATGGCGCACGCGTGGTAAGTACACGGCCACCGTCGAGAGCAGACGTTACTTGCCTGTCTTGACACGATGTTGCTCGGAATCACGTCGCTCAGGACGTCTTCGTCCATCGGTGCTGGCGTGTCCTGGACGGTGTCTCAGCGGGGGGGCAGAGGGCAGATCAGGAAACGCACGTTCAAAGTCATGTCGCCTGTCGTCGTCAAAGAGGAAGCTGTGTGTGACAACTAGGTGTGACGAACGCGACTGTTTGTCACGTCCCGCGAGCGCGCACCTGTCAGACCAAGGTCTTCAAGTTCACCACGCTCAAGTACTCGAGTACTGTTCAAGGCCGACAGCAAGACACTGGCTGCGCTAGGAACTCGGATGAAAGGGAACGGTTTACGATCCAATGCTCCTTCCAATGGGAACCGTAACGATGGCTTGGCCAGGCGAAACCCGGAGCAGGGTCCTCCTATGATCCTGGCCATGGGGAGCCTTGCTTCGTGTGAGAATTGTGACCCGGGAGACGCGACATGGACAAGAGTCTAATGACGGAACCCGTCTAGGTATTCCAGGTGAGTCGTCCGACAGCTGTCGGGACGGATAAACTAACTCAAGCTCGAACACGCCTGTCGTCTCTGTCGCACTTCATACCAGACTGATCCAACTTGGGGCCCGGTCGACACAATTTATAATCCTTCATCAGGAATGATGCTGCATCCGTGGTTCTAATTGAGGTAATACGAGATCAACTCGTCCTTACTGGATCTCGACCAGTAGTTCCACGTCCGACCAAGCTGGACGTCCCTAGTAACTGTGAGCCGCGACGGAGCTGAAAGTGCACAAGCTTTACCACAGCGTTCGTTGTCTCGGGCCAACTCGCAACGATGTCAAATACACGATTGTTGAAATATGCCACAAAGTGCCTGGGCCATCCCCTTCGCACCGTCAAATACTTTCACATTGTGTGGTTATTGGGGGGAATGACGGAATCTCGCTCACTAGTACGTTCGTTGCCTAACTAGAGTAAGAGCTACTACGTGCATGTCAAGTTGAGGTAGAGCCGGACGGTGACTTCGGATGCTACCAGGACTGGACCTGACTCCGTGCATTGTTGTCCCTGTGTCAACCGCCGACTCTGCCAGACCGCTTTCCCGAAACCTCCGCGCTTTAGCCGCTGACTTGCGTAAATTGCCATCCGTACATGCCATGCTGGATGCGGAAAGGTAAGCTGCTGAGTGATATTCTGCACAATGACAATCTTTTCGATAACTTTCCGAGAGGTTATGTCGTCAAGCAGTCAAAATTAAGCCGAACAATGCGACATGCCCTGAGCGAATGGTTGGAGATCACTGGCAGTGCGACCGCAGGGCTGCGTCAATCCTTTTTCCCAGGCTCCGAGGAGTACCACCAGCATGCTCGTAGCCGTGTTCCTCTGGGTCCAAAACTTTACCCTAGCGGATCTTGCAAACAGCGATCGTCCTCCTCTCGCCGAGGAACACCTCTGAACAGCTTCCCTCCCACAACACTAGCAGAGAGAGTCTTTTGTGCCGCTCCCTTCATGCAGGTCGGTGCCTTGCCAGTGCCGGCGCCCTGAATTACCTCCCCGCCGGACAAGGGGAATTTCATATCAACCAATGGAAGCTTATCATCGGACCTCAAGGTACACTCTATCCAGCTGATATCCGATTGTGAATATGCGTTCCGAGTGGCGCGCTATGATTTTCTTTTGCATACCTGTCAGGCAGGAACTGCATTCCGACGATCGAGGGATAGCATGACAGTGCGTACGACTTTCTCTCCGAGAATTAAAAATTATAATAAAGCAATAGAGTATGCCGTCCGTGTTGGCATTCCCTCCCTCTTGCACCCTCCCTTCATCTCCCCCCTTGTCCTTATCCCCTTTCCTGTCCAACGTGTTTTCTGAGCCATTGTTGATATGACGTTCCTCATCGATGCAACCTATGGTGCCCTTCTGCTCGGCGGGTTCTGTGCCGCGGCGTGAGTGCTCGTTCTGTCTGTGTCGATTGACATTGAACCTTTGTTCAAACTCTAGTCTGTCGGGAGTGGTTGTCGTGCAAACGTTCCTGTATATCAAGCTCTTTCCTCAAGATTCCGCAATGGTCAAGGCGATAGTGAGTCGTGTTTCATGGCCTGTTAAGACTCTTTGGCCTCATACATAGATAGGTTGCGGTGGTGTGGTGTGTTCATATCACTTCACCATCGTTCTGTCTTGTGGTGCTCAGTCTCCTTCCGTCAGGACGCTCGACGCCATACACAGCTTATTAGTCTACACGTCAATCTGGATTTCGTTGATCAGCAATTACGGTAACGAATTCGCAGTGGACACGATCCCAATGTGCGTCCATGACGTGGTTGAGTGTCTTCTCTAACCTGTGTGGAACGATCATTGCTTAGCCCACTGGCGGTATGTGATTTTCTAGTCTTTTGAACGCTGCTCATCTAAACATTGCATTGCAGTTGACGGTTATAACTACTGTGAGCCATGAATGCCCGTTCTCTTTTGCGATGATCTAATTGTTGTGTGTCATTATTAGGCAATCCTCACATTTATTGTGCACTGGTACCATCCTTCTCGGGGCTCTCCCTAGTTGTTTGCTGACGCCGTTCTACAGTTTCTTTTCACATCGCATCCACAAATGTGAGTGGTACGCTACGGACTTGATCGAAGTGCTCACAGAATCGTAGTGAGTCGACAGCAGTGGCATTTCACGGCGTTGATTGTAAGCCCCTACGTTATCGGGCCTGGGTAGCCGACTAAACGTCCCGTCATCATCAAAAGCTGGTGTTGGCATTCTTTCGCCTATGTGAGTTTGTGTGATTTCCTTTTTGTCATCGACGCGAGAATGACGTGGATGGATCAGGTTGCGCATCAGGTAATGTATTGGATTAGATTGGATCGTTCGGCTCGCGCTCAACTTGTCTGTTCCCGACGTTTAGTCACGACAGTTGAGATGTGAGGCATACCCTTTGCTTGGCGGGCCACTCCCATTGACAACTGTTGTGCTAGGATACGCATGAAATCCTTTACGGCGTTCAAGGCAGAATTCCGAGTGAGTCTCAGTACGACGTGCATCGAACCGTCTTACCCATCTGTTTTCGAATCAGTGGATTTTTACCCTTGGCCTAGCAATGTCCTGTCTCGTGGATATTCTGATCACAGGGTTCCTGACACATTCGCTACATGCGCTGCAGAGGGAGAAGAGGGCCTCGACGAGGCAAGCATTTAACACTTCCGGGGACCATGACTAGTCGCGCTAATCTCTGGTTGCCTTAGCTTGGACCGTGTCATTGGCGCGGTGGTTGTGTACACCTTTGAGACCAATCTGTTGACAAGGTTGGTTCGATTCATGGGGTGTCTTCTACCTTGCTGCAACCTTTTTCCCAAGTGCTGCGACGATTGTATCGATGGTCTGCGTGAGCGTTTCCCTGAGTGTGCTACTCTGATGTTGCATTTTAACCGTCACCATCCAAGTGGCTCGCGATGCCGGACAATCTCATTTTTATGGGACTTCACTTCTTTATTAGCAAACGTGCGTGGTAATGATGTTTGTGTCGATTCTTGCCGACGTCTCACTACAGTGTACGCCAACTCGCTGCTTGCCACGTAAGTCATTGTATTTTATCATGTCGTGCAGTGACATGACGCGTCGCTGATGCGGTGTAAACCCAGGTTGAATACACGTAAGCATCTCCGGCACCAACGACAACGCGACGCCTCTGCGGATCTCCCTTCGTTTCCTCGGCTGTCTACGATACCGCGGAGATCGACGGGCAAATTTTCGGTGAGCAGTCGGCGTTGTCGCACGACGATAATTGTTTGTTTGGCTATGGTGTGACAAACATCTTTGGCTTTGATTTAGGCACGGGCTGATCCCCCTACACCCACCAAGGTACGCGATCGGACCTGGGCTGGCTGTGCTCGTTTTCGATGCTCACCCTATTTATCTCTGCCGGGTTATTTGTCAGCTCGAGATTACTGTGGAGAAGACGGTCGAGTTTGGGGACGACGATCCTGCTTCGTTGCAGAGCTTCAAGCGTGTGTCGATTATGGAACCCCCGGCCAAGTAATTCTTTTTTTTTGCCCTACTCGGGACCCTGGCAGCCGATCATTATCATCAATATTGTTTTGTGGGGAAGGAGCATCTTTTGGACCGTCTTATGGATCCTATATTTCTTGTGTCTTGTTTCTTTTTTGCGTTGGATATGATGTGACGTGTACCCGATCAACCTCTCGCGTTGAATTCCCCCAGGGCCTTTTTTTTATTCTTATTTTATTTCCATTTCTCATGTTTGGTCGCATTTGTCTTTGATCTGTGCATAATCCACGTTGTCCCCCTTTATGTCTCTGTCACTTTGCCGTCCTTTCAGCTTTCCTTGGCTAGTCTATAGGCAGATAGCTACCTTATTTCTCACTGGCCTCTCAGACGGTCTTGGCGGTTTTCTTGGTTTTCTGGCGTACGTGCGGTTTTCGGTGATGGACACTACTTAGTTTGTATAGAGCACCGCATGATGACAGCCTGTCTTCAAGTTGGGTTTTGAGCGACGCGCCATGACTCTCCGTGATCAATCAGCAGTGCGGACGGGCCACCACTTCAGCCTGCCGAGTCAGTGCCGACGCTGCGCATTTGCTTACATAATAGCCGAGCGCGAAGACGCACCCGGCAGGTCCAACAAACTTGAATGACGCGGTCGCCGGCATTCCCAAGTGCTTGCGTCATCCCCAGCGTTATAAGAGTTACACACAGATAAAAGAGCCCCAAGACCACACACTCGATTCCCCCATCGACACCATGTCTGCACCAATCGTTCTCCCCGAAGGGTCCGTCCGCGTCGTTTTTCCCTGGCCTACGCACTCACCTGTTCATCTCGCTGGCAGATACCGCTACGTCGCCGGCGCGCTCGTCTCGGCCGTATGGCTCTTGGCGTGGCAGACCACGGTCGTGTATCGTCACCGCAAAAAGTCGGGCATCCAGTATCCACAATGTGCGTCCGTTGGTCGTCCGCAGCAGTCATGTACACTGTTGGTGACTGTTTACCAGTGTATGCCGAAAAGGCGGAAGCACAGGCGTCGCCCGCCGCGCACGTGTTCAACTGCGCCCAACGCGCGCACCAAAACACGCTGGAGCACATGCCCATCGTCGTCCTCACGTGCGTAGGCCTTTGGATGGGTATAGCAAGGGATTGGGTCGCTGACGAGGGGGTGGACGGCACAGGACGCTGGTATCTGGGATCGCGTGCCCCGTGTGGGCGGCGAGCGCGTGTGCGTTTTGGGTGTTTACCCGCGTCTTGTACACGGTCGGATATACGTCGGGAGACGTGAACAAGGTACGTGTCCTACTACCATGCGCATATATGAACACCCAATTACTGATGCATGCTCGCAACAGAGGAACATGCGTGGTGGCATTCTTGGAGAGCTTCCCCTCTTTGGTGCGGGGTCTTTTTGGTTCTGGGTTTTTATTTGGGTTGTCACTGATCAAGGTGATATCGTCTAGGTCTCATTTTCGGATCGACCTATGTAGCGTATCGGTTGTTCGTCGGTGCCTGAAGGGACAGTGGTCCTAGGTACCTGTCACGGCCCTGCTGGGATTGTGCACTTTGCTGACGCGCACCCCAAAACGTTTGCTTTCTCTATGTACAGGCTTTCCACTCGACGCTTAACAGTTGAATCCCACGATCCGAATATGTAATTTCTACTACTAGTTCTTGACAAGATAAACACAGTGATTGTGCGTGTGGTGCTTTGCGCTTGTCTCGGGGTTTGTATTATTTTTTTCTGGTTCGCGCCTATTAATATACAAGAGATCCATACGAGAACTGATTCATCGTCGTCTGAGGTCATTGCCTGCTCAAGCGTTATTCGTGCTTGTCTGGTGTAGCATCCGAAGACATCCTGGGTGATCGATTGCCCATAATAGAGCTCTACCCTCAAGCGAGACACCTAGTGTTTTGGCGGGCCATCATAGATCCAGTGATACAGCTGAGAAGCAACCCGGCACAGAAACCTGATTACATCCCCTTTTGCTCTCCCATTCCAAGCTGTTGGGGTGCCCACTAGCAGGCCAGGTGAGGTCACGAACACGGCGTCCACCGCATCCCAGCCCAACTCTCCCATCAACCACGAAGGGTCCGTGCTCTTTTCTTTGATGGGGAGAATGAGGGTCCCGGTCGCTATGTAGTATCTCAGAACGCGTCTGGCGTCCATCCCCGGGATTAACGTTCCATTGACGAGCACGGGACTCGGTGATCTGTCTTATGACAAGCTTAGTCTCAGGCATTCGCGTATGGTATGAAGGATGGAGCTGCCAAGTGACGTGAGTGACAAGTGCGATCGCTGTAGTAACTTATCCGATAGGTAGAATTCCAGACACCTTTGCCAGTCTGCTCCGTCAAGTCAAGCCTTTCCACATCATGTGAGAGAGCCTATTCTCGCCAGCAGCAGATCGGCTGAGCATTGGTCGCCATCGTGTCAAGCGGGGCTCGCTTGGACGCAGAGGTTCGGTGATAGCAAGTTGTCCGTCAAGGACTGGCCTGGGTTTTGTGGTAACTACGCAGCACACAGTTTTTTTTCTTCCGGATCAGTGCCCCATTCATTCCTTTTCGCTACCTTCCGTTTCTTTGCCACTCATTTGATATGTAGGTAGTTCGCGCGATGGATTTTCCTCTCGAACCCCCTGTCTCCCCCTTTGTGTTACCTCCCGTTCAACTTCTCTCCGGTCTCCTCTTGCCTCTCCCTCGCCGGTGCGAGGGTAGGGCCGGTCTCGCTCTCCTTGCGATCGATAGTGGCGGGTTCAGTCCCCTGCCTCTTACTTGCTTCGCTAGCTGATTCATGAGAGAACTTCACTGACTCGAAGACGACCCAGATGCAACTGTGGAGACTGAGGTCAAAAAAAGAAAACAAGCATCATATTGCCCTACCCTGTGTTCCCTCCATCGACCAACCCTTAGAAATAAGGTCAAACCAGAACAGTGCTGGAGGTTCTGAGATATCTTGCAATGCTTCCTTCCTCTTCTGAATCATCCATGCACATTAGCCTCAAAACAGTACACCTGAGTGGAGTTCTTGCATTGGATGTTTGACAGCATTGATGTTTTTGGTAGATGTTTGAGGCTAGATCATTCATTACACTTCACTGTTGAAGATATTTTATCTTATCTTATCTTATATTAACACTGGAGATCATCTTATCTTTATCTTATCCTTCATCTTATCATTTACTGATGATCTCCATGACACATGATCTATGACATACTGTCATATCCCGCATTCCCACTCCGGTCCTCCAGACCATCTCCAGTCAAGGACTCTGGTGTGATCTTATCACAGACGCACCTCATACATATCGGACATATCTCTGTTTCCCCTTTTGTACATCCTTATTCCATTTATAGTAACTCCGTCTCCTCTTTCCCCTTTCGTCTTAGTTCCGCCCTTAGACTTCTTCCGAAGCTGTGTTCCCTATGCGCACACAGCTCCGGCTTCTCTTGTATCCAGAGCACATCTCCACAGTTCCTTTGCTTAGTCCTCTTACTTACCAATCTCCGTTACTAATCCAACTCCGGACCTTCGTATATAAACTCTGTACCCTCCATTTGTAACCTCAGTT
>JBBPTA010000424.1:0-14880 GCA_038093915.1 Boletellus aff. emodensis
TGAAGGTAAGGTCTGAGCGACGTGGGAGAGATCCGTAAGTCCGTGTGAGCGTCGTAACGTGGTGGAGATTCAAGGCTGGGAAACATTAGGTCGGCCTGCGACGTCAAGAAAGAGAAAGAGAAACGACGGAGGAAAGAAGGGAGGCGGAAGGGGCAGATGCATACTTGCCTTTGTATACTTAAATTCCCGTGTCGTTTGTGTTCTCATTGTTCTTCAGACAATAACACTTTCCATCCTAGGATCATGACGTAACACCGGTTCAGCGGCTATATGGTCACGTGCCGTACCTGCATGTTCAATGTCTGTCCAATCAAATACAAGGACGATCCTGAGCGGACCCTTTTTGATGACACGTTGGCGCTTGCTGCAGAACCATTTTGGTCGCCCTGCGACTGACGAGGAAGCGAAAGCGTGGACTCTGTATGGCGCCATCGCTGGCGCATGGGTGCCAGCATTGCGTGTTTATATCGTTAGCATCAAAGTCACTATCATTATCCGTTCATCGACTCTCTAAGCCCACCGACATGTTCGCATACTACAGTAGACTTTCTCATAATAGCGGTGTTCACGTAGGCAATTATTAAGGAATTATTTCACTATTCTTGGGCTATTATGTTGGTGATTATTTTCAGGCTGAGTTCAAACACCGTATGTGCCGAGACCATGCCGAACGCCGGCCCGATGCATATCACTGTGGTGCTAAGTCCGCACCTCGAGACTTGATCGAAGAGTCCAAACATTGAGCATACTAGGGTTCTCAGAAGTACAAATATTTGATGATAGGGTCAATACAGTAGCTGTTATTGCACACCCCATATGCCCCCCAGGCCTCCCAATGCCTCACATGTCCAACAAGTGGATATTGCTACAAGCAATACACCAGTTAGAAATCAAGGTCGCAGAGGCACGGCTGAGGAACTTACAGGAATGGCATGAAGATGGTGAATTGGAATCAGAGAGCTCAATTGCCAGCTCCCAGCCCGTATCCCTTATCATCACTCCCCCCACACCCATCTCACCCTTTCTTGATGGATCTGATACAGACTTGGAGTCCATAGAGTCAATGGACTCGGCTGAGGCAAGGGCAGAGCATTATTGTCACCTGTTGAATGCAATCCGGGCACTCCATGATGAAATCTCTAGGGCCCATGTCTTGAATCAAGTAGCTGAACCAATAATGTGTGCATCTCAATTGCACCTCCTTGAGCACTTTGCAATGTTTCGGCCACACCTGTTCTGCAAAAAACTCCATGTTGACCCGAATATTTTTGACTGTATCTTGGGCCAAATCAGTAGCAATCCCATCTTCACATCAAATTCAAACCACCCACAGCTTCCTATTGTGATCCAACTCATGATCTTCTTGAATTGTGCAGGTCACTACAGAAATGCTGTAACACCTGAGGATGTAGCTGAATGGGCAGGGGTCAGTGTAGGATTGGTGGTCAATTGTACAAACCATGTAATGGTTGCAATCCTCGACCAGCATGACAACTTCCTTGGTATCCTGGATGCTGGATCAGAGGATGTAGAGCTGGCCTGTACGTTTGCAACCCAAAAAACATGTGCAGCTTGGCAGGGTGGCATTTTTGCAGCTGATGGATTGACCATCAACTTGTTTGAAAAACTGTCGCACTATGGGGACATGTTCATGGACAGGAAGGGACATTATTCCTTGAACTGTCAGGTATGAGCACAACATTACTACACACCTCGTTTCTGAGATAATGGCAGCTTGTTGTTATGGTACACAACCTGTCCATTGTAGATTATGGACTGGGACATCCTGGAAGTGTGCATGACACGTATGTGTTTCAGGGGACATATATGGCGGAGACATTAATACCTGATGGACACTGGATATGGGCAGATAGTGCTTACTCTACAAAATCCTGGTGTGTGGTGCCTTTTAAGGCCACCCAAGGTGGTCCACTGTCAAGGCCACAGAAAGTCTACAGTTGTTACCTCTCCAAGGTACGTACCTCTCATTACTGGTGATCCTGGTGGTGGTCTGAAGAAAAGGAAATCACTAGATCCGTGTTCATGTTGAACATGCATTCGCTGCTTTGAAGGGCCAATTTCAATCACTGCGGGAACTTCGAGTACATATCCAGTCAGCAGACAATTTGAAGTATGCAGTTCATTGGGTGCAAACTTGCCTTGTTTTGCACAACATGATCATCCATTTCGAGAAGATACTTGGAAAGCCCTCAACAATGCCTTGGGCACAACAAGAAGGTCATGAAGTCCGTGTAGAGTGTGAGTATATGATGGTGAATGTTCCTGTAGGGTCTCCTGGTCAACTGTTCTGTACAGGTTTGATGCACAATCTTTTTGAGGCTTTTGGCATGCCATATGTTGTGAATGATGGGCAGGAATAAAGATCACATTCAGATTTGAAAGAGACATACACACCGTACTGTATGTAATACAACTCCCTCAAAAAACAAGTCAGATCCAATCCGAGTCTGAAATCGGATGGGAAAGAGAAACCCAAAATGAATACAACAAACGATTTGCTGTTGGCCAGTCCTAGTAACCCTGGAGGGGAGGGGAGAACATGGTTGATACAAGAAGCAGGATATGGAAACAAACATGTCATGTTGTAGCGTATGATTAAGCCAGGGGAGGAAATTGAAATGAGGAGCCTGATAGAGGGTCAGCAGAGGAACCAGCAGGACAAGCATGAAAAGATGATGGAGGGGAGGGACAGGTAAAGGAGGGACCAGCAAAGGAAGAACTGGTGAAGAAGGGGCCTGCATGGAGTCCAGGAATGAGATATGGAGTGCTAGCAGGTAGACTGACATGTGACAAACGAGGAGCTGGATTTGGACATAAAGTGTCCTGCAAAGAACCAACAGTAGAGACATCCACCAGCGGGGTAATTCCCAGCTGTTGCATCATACACATGTATTCCATTTGCTTGTTCAACAGGTCAATCCAGCAGGTGATTGAATGTTCTTTACTCTCCTTCAACCTGAGGTCAAGCATCCTAAGTTTATGCACACGTGTAAACTCAGCTTCAGGGTTGGCCCACTTTGCACTGAGCTCATCCCTTTGGATCTCAAGTTCTTGCTTTCATAGTGCATAGTTCAACCGTATTGCCATGTGGGAAGAAGTGGCTGGTACTCCCTCCAAAGCCTCGCTAGCCTTGTCCAGCTCCTCCAATCTTGCAGCAAATGGATTGCTGGAGCCCAAGGCTGTTGGATTTACTGCTCTTTTTTGTTCCTGATGAGCCAGCAGAGCTAGGAGGGCAGGAATAAGGGTGGTGCCTCATAAACACTGCACTACACCCTTCATATGACAGTGCCTTCCCCTTTGATGCTGTAGATGTTGGTGGTGGTGAGAGCATAGCAGGTCCTTGGCTGACAGCAAAAGAAGCTGGTATATGACATTGGCTAATCTGCTTTGGACAACATATTGGTCAAATACTAGAAAAGAGGCAGTGAAATGATATGTACATTTGGAGCCTCAAAGGGCTCATCATCCATACCATGATCATCATTGTCAAAGAATGCTCCATTACCTCCCATTAATTCACCGTCTCCCTGACTCAGAGGCTGGGTAACATCCATATCATCAGTATCTGGGTCCTCCATGATGTCTTCTTCAGCCCCCTCCTCATGATTCCTTTCTCCAACTGCCACACTAGCACTGCCAGCAGCACAGGGTGCAACAATGTCCAGGAGACTCGCTACATGTTGACTGCCTCTTTGCCAGGAAGAGACAAGCTCACTGTCAAATGAGGGTATGTCACCCCAGATGGCATCCAGATCCTGATAGTACAGAAATACATGGAGAACGTCATCTAGGTGGCAATTGAGCAATATGAAATAAGATAGGGAACACGACTTACCCATAAGGTTTTGTGGAGGGGGGTGTAGATCACCAGTAGACTGAGGGGTAACACCACTTCCTGTGCTCCTGAACTGTGCACAATGGTCACGATACTTTGCTTTTAATCTATATTTGGTGTGAGGGCAAACACTCAGGTGCACAGAACCCAGATCATATTAAAAAAAACATACGCTGCCAAACAGTTGATGACAGAAGTCACATATTTTGCTGGATCAGATGCATATGTGGCAGAATGCTCTGGGTCAGTACTGAAAAGGTGGTGGGCGATCATAGTAGCAACATCCTTCTTGGTTCTTCCAGACCCAGACTTATCTCCAGGAGCCTGAGGGGATGCACTATCAGAAGCAGATGTTGGATGATCACGATAGAGAGTGTAATGATCAGCAGGACGAGTGGTGATCCAATCAACAAGCTGGTCTGTGCAGCTTCCCTCCCAGACTATATTCACAGCTGACTTTTTGATAGGCCCAGGAATTGGCAGTACAGGGTCCTGTACAGGAGCAGACGAGAGAACTTGGAGTGTAGTTGTAGACTTGCCTCCTTGTTACGCTTGGCCTGGGTAGGGACGAGTGTAGACCTAGTGGGATGATGGTCACTCCTAGACGAGCATGAAGGATGTTATCCTAAGGGTCTTCCTTAGGAGGCAAGGACTAGGGTGGCTGAGGGTCTTCCTACAGTGATGAGGATACTGCCGGTCTAGAGATACTAGCTGGTGGACGAGGGTACTGCCAGTCTAGGAGTGCTAGCCGGTGGACGAAGGAGCTTCAAGGCTTGGGAGCGAGGAGCGAACAAGGTAGTTGCCAGGTAAGTCTAGCTTAGGGTACATGGCTAGATGACTGGGGTTTATATACCTATCTGTGATGCGCACAGACCAGCTACTATATAAGGAGAACAAAGGAAAAGAAGACAAGAAGTCCAAGTTGAATTGGATGGAGGTGTAAGCTAGAATGACCAATAGGCCGAAAGGAGTAAAGGAAGTCTGAGATGGATCGGACTGTGAGTAATGAGAAATGACAAAGGATCCGTTGGGTCGGATCATGAAGTAAGCGTCAATGATAAGTGATCCAGCAGACCAGATCATGGAATAAGTGGGGAATGGTAAGCGAGAAGAAAGAAAAGGGGTGAATCGTAACACTCCTCTTCCACGTCATTTACTCTGGATAGCAGTGTTTGTTGCAGGCAGTCCAGGGGGGGTCAAAGTAGCAGTCATATCCATAGGTATAAATCCTTGGCCACTTCCACGGCCAGCCATGGCTATGGGCTTGACTGTAGAGTGGGCCTGTAGTCTTGTGGAGTGTTGAGGAGAGTGTAGGACAGGGTGTAGGGGAGGCATACTCTTTTTCAAACCCTGATCCCTACATCCTGCCAACTGACACACTTCAGATCCTGAGAATTGCCTGAGAATAGCAAAATAATCCACTAATAATTGCCTACGTGAACACCACTAATGTATACTGTTGGGAGCCACCTGTACCAAATACACCATGAGATTTATACAGCAACAAAATTTCCCACAAAGTGGAGCTATGTAGACTGCACAAAACCACGGCTGAGTAATGATGTCTGCTTCACATGCCTTGTCCACTCATGGCAAAGCTCAACTTGGAATGCACTGATACAATGGAGGACATCAGCTGAAGAGTCCTGTTACTAACAATCTAGATGTAGGGCATTACCTCCTCTTGTGTGAACCATTGGGTTTGCGTCTTTCCCTTCGGTCAGCCTCTTCTCCATCTTCCATTCTCCGAATGGAGTATTTAGATGACGTCATCTATCTGGCATTCCCCCTTTATCCACCAGATGGAACTTCCCTTTAAACGATTCATTGATTGTAGTTCCACATTCTCACGATCCTCTTTTGGCATTACACTTCCCCTATCTACAGACACATGACCTCCCACAGCCGTATCTCTTACTACGTCTGCGTTTCCCCACGATCCCCATCAGGTATCTCCTTATTGGTAAGGTACAGCTCTACCTGAGTATATATTCACGCATGTACCACTAGTAGTCCCTAGCTAGTTCTACGCAATCTATGCATAGAATTTAGTTCATCCTCGAGTCTAGAAGGATAGAGAGACGAAGGCTTGCTAAAGTTCACACGTACGTGTAACAAGTCCACCCCTACCCACAAAATATATCCAGCCCCCAACTTCCTAGTCAGTGCGATCACTGATCAGCTCGGCAGCCACCAACACCAGCAGCTGTTGCTTGCCATCTGAATCACCTGAATCACCGGTTTCAATAGCTTCCAAGTCTGTGTCACTTGCCAAATCTTTGGACAGTGAGGAGAGGCACCACAGTGGGGACCACATTGTTACAATTCACCCCTTTTCTTTTCTTCGCCCTTACTGTTCTTCCCCGATCTGACCTGCCGGATCACTTGTCATTAACGATTACTTCATGATCCGACCCATCGGATCCTTTGTCATTCTTCATTACGCATAGTCTGATCCATCTTGGACTCCCTTTACCCTTTTGACCTATTGGTCATTCTGGCTTATGCCTCCGTTTGATTCAACTTGGACTTCTTATCTTCTTTCCCTTTGTTATCCTTATATGGTAGCTGGTCTGTGCGCATCACAGACAGGTATATAAACCCCAGTTGTCTAGCCATGTACCCTAAGCTAGACTTACCTGGCAAACTACCTTGTTCGCTCCTCACTCCCAAGCCTTGAGCTCCCCTTGTCCACCGGCTAGCATCTCTAGACCGGAAGTACCCTTGTCCACCAGCTAGTATCCCTAGACCAGAAGAACCCTTGTCCACCGACTAGCCTAGCTAGCCCAGCAGTATCCTCACCGCTGCAGGAAGACCCTCAGCTGCCTTCGCCCTTGTCTCCTTAGGAAGACCCTAAGGATAATGTCCTTTGCGCTCGTCTAGGAGTGACCATCGTCCTGCTAGGTCTATGCTCGTCCCTACCCGGGCCAAGTGTAACAAAAGTCTAGCTTCTCACTTGCCATCACCATCGCTGTGAACCGCCACCATTAGCAACCCACAGGAAAGCCCTCGTTGGTGGAGATCCGTCCCCGATCCCATTGACTCCGAACCCGAAGAGGAATCCCAACCCTCTTCCGACTCCAACGAAGAACTTCCCACTCTAGAAGAGCAGGAAGCCGCCCTCAACCTCGCTCACCAGCTATCTGCTGAGCTCATTCTCCCTCGCGCCCCCACTCCCCCATCGCCTCCCACTGTTGTCTCTTCTCCCGTCTTCACCACCCCCCACACCAGCTTCAGAATGCCCACTGCCCCCTCCACCTCTGCCCTCCCCTCCGTGCCCGCTCCCGCCCCCATCATCACACCCCTACCCACAGTTAAACCTGTCGAACTACGCATCAGTGTTCCCGAAGTGTATGACAGTTCCCCTGACTGAGCCAAGACATGGCTCCACACGGTGCAATTCTACCTAATGGTAAATTGCAATATCTACAACATTGATGACAGATGAATTGCCTTCGCCCTGTCCTATATGACCAAAGGACCTGCTGCAACCTGGGCAGCAACTTTCCGCGCTAAAGCACTTAGCGCTGCCACCATCTCCCTGGGCACTTGGCCCGATTTTGTCGCCACCTTTACAAAGGCATTTGATCACAAAGATGTAGTCCCCGCCTCAATCGCCTGGCTCACCACCACCAGGATGACCATCAAGGTTGACCTGAAGACCCATAAAAAGGTCTACTCCCCCTCTCTCGCTGAATACTCTTCAAAGTTCTTCCAACACAAAGACATAGCCAATATCACCAAGGATCATGTCCTCATTGGTTATTACTCCACCGGAATTCCCCCCTCCCTCATGCACTACATTATGTCCATGGACACGATCCCCACCACCCTTGAAGGGTGGGATGCCAAGGCTTTCCACTTCTACCAGAACTGGAAATGCACCGACGAGATTGCCAATTGAAGTGCGAGACCTTATAAAGCACCCACATATACCCCCACTCCCACCCGCGCCACCAAGGACCCCGATGCCATGGAAGTCGACACCATCCGCACCACCCCAAAATTAACCCCTGAAGAATGCCAACATTGCATTGAGAAGTGCCTTTGCTTCCACTGCAGGAAGCCTGGACATGGCAGCAGAAGCTGCCCCCACTTCCCTGCTACTACTCCCGCCATCACCGAGACAAAGAAAACCTCCAAACGAAAGGTTCAGAAAGTAGAAGAAGAACCAGAGATTCCTTCTCTCATCAAGTTGGAATCAGATGACGAAGAAACTGGGGTCCGGAAGGTTTCCCTTCTCGGACAGGATTTTTAACATGGAGGCCTCCTTCGACACGAGCCCCCTCCAAGTCCCTTAGTACGCCCCCTCTTGTACCATCTACTTCAAAGAAATCTATTCACATCCCCATCTCACTAGTAGAACCCACGTGTACCCTTAAAGCCGTCGAAACCCCCACCCTCGTTGATAGCGGTGCAGACGTCAATTGCCTTGACTGGCAATTTGCTCACAAACATCGAATCCCCCTGACTCGGCTCGAGAAGCCGATCCCTGTGAAAAATGTGGACCAAACCACAAACAAGAATGGTGATATCAAATTCACCACTGAACTCTACATCCACATTAGCGGAATCCTCCATCGTACCACCTTCCACATCCTCCATTGTGGGAAGGAGAATGCCATTCTTGGCATGCCTTGGCTCAAAATTGCAGATCCAACCATTAGCTGGAAGGATTGAACCCTCGCCATCCTGATCTCATCCGATCAAACTGTGGAGCTTAACGCTCAATACACTTCTGACGAACTTCGACACGTGAACAAACTCCGTTTGAAGGAAACTCCTACTGCCGCCCTAAAATCCATACATCATGTTGACGTTGACGAAGTCTGGGACCAAAAGTTCTACAACTACCTAGACTACCGAACCCCCCACCTCTACATTGAACAATTGGTCGAGCTCCTCGGTATCAACCGAATGGTAAAGAAAGGAGCTCGATATTTCCTCAACCAAGGAAAACCCAAGAAAGTGAGGCTTTGTGCCAAGCTTACCACCGCCACCGAGCTTGCCATGCAGGCAGAGCTCTCAAAACCCAAGGAAACTCTTCCTCCGGAGTACACAGCATACTCTGACGTTTTTACAAAAGAAGCAGCAGACCACACTCCTCCTGCTTGCCCTTATGACCACGCCATCACCCTAGACGAATCCTTCGTTCCCAAAGTGGGAAAACTCTATCCTCTAACCCCTGAGGAAAAGAAAGCCGCCGAGGACTTCTTAGAAGAGAACCTCAAAGCCGGAAAGATCCACCCTTCGAATTCCCCCCAAGCATCTCCCTTCTTCTTTGTGAAAAAGAAGGATGGTGGTCTTCACCCTTGCCAAGACTACCATTATCTCAATGAACACACCGTTTGAGATGCTTATCCTCTCCCTCTTATCTCCGACCTCGTTGACAAACTCCAAGGAGCAAACCTCTTCACGAAGTTTGACATCCGATGGGGTTATAACAATGTCCGAATCAAGGATGACGACTGATGGAAGGCTGCTTTCATCACGCACAAAGGGCTATTTAAGCCCACGGTAATGTTCTTCGGACTTACCAACTCCCCCGCCACGTTCCAGCAATTCATGAATGACTCTTTCAGAGACATGATCGCTGAAGGATGGCTCATCATCTATATGGACGACCTCCTCATCTTCTCCCCCAATACCAGGACCCACGAAGAGCACACCAAGCGTGTCCTCAACCGCATGCAAGAACTCGATCTTCACCTGAAGATCTCCAAATGCAAATTCACCATGGACTCAGTAGAGTACCTAGGCATGATTGTCAAACCTGGCCAGCTGGCCATGGACCCTGTAAAACTCACCGGTATTGCAGACTGGCCAGTTCCCCAGAAGCTGAAGGACGTTTGATCCTTCTTAGGCTTTGCCAACTTCTATTGGAGGTTTATCCCCGATTACTCCGCCATCGCCCGCCCCTTCATCGACATGACCAAGAAAAGCTTGGCCTGGAACTGGACTTCCCAGTGCCAGGATGCCTTTGATGCCCTTAAACAGGTATTCCTCTTGACGCTGATGCTTCATCTCCCAGACCATAATCATCCCTTTGCAATTGCCACCAACGCCTCGAAACACGCCACAGGTGGTGTTCTCCTCCAAACCGATACAAACGGGGATTGGCATCCCTGTTCTTACCTCTCTCAATCGTTCTCCCCCGCTGAAAGGAATTATGATATCTATGACCGCGAACTCCTCGCAGTCATCTGCGGACTAAAAGCCTGGAGACACTATCTCCATGGATCTCCCTTCCCCGTCCAGGTCTTCACGGATCACAAGAACCTGACATACTTCCGACAGCCCCAGAAGCTTAACCGGCGCCAAGCCCGTTGGCTTCTCGATCTCACCGACTTCGATCTCAAAATGATCCACGTCCCCGGAAAACTCCTCTCTGCCCCCGATGCCCTCTTCCACCACCCAGATCTTATCCCTGATAATGATTCCAACAACGCCAATGCCACCCTCCTCCCACAGTCCATGTTTGTCAATCTAATTGACACTGAATTGTCACAGAAGCTCGCTGCTTCTTCCTCCTCGGACCCTTTGGTCCTCGACGCCGTCCGTGCACTCGATGGGGAAGTACCCCTCAAACTCCACTCCCGCCTCTCTGACTGGCATTACGATGCCAGCGTCCTAACTTATCAAGGACGCATCTATGTTCCTCCCAACTCCGACCTTCATCGCACCGTCATCTCCCGGTCACATGACCACACCTCCGCCAGCCACCCTGGATACTTGAAAACACACCAACTCGTCACTGCCGAGTTCTGGTGGCCAGGCCTTGCTCAATTTGTCCAATAATATGTCAAAGGCTGTGCCACGTGCCAGCAAAACAAAGTAAACACCCACCCCATGACACCCCCCCTTGTCCCTATCCCATCCCGCTGCACCCGCCCCTTCCAGCAGGTCTCATGTGACCTCATCACTGGTCTCCCCGCTTCCTCTGGTTTTGATGCCCTTCTGGTCATGGTAGACCATGGGCTTACTAAGGGGGTAATTCTCTGCCCCACCAAACAAACCGTCACCACAGAAGGGATTGCCATCCTTTTTCTTCACAAGGTTTACACCCGATTCAGACTATATGACAAAATCATCTCCGATTGTGGCCCCCAGTTCGCATCTGCCTTCGCCAAGGAGCTTGGAAACCTCCTTGGATACTCCTTATCCCTCTCCACCACCTACCATCCTCAGTCAGATGGAGAAACAGAACGTGTCAACCAAGAGGTTGAAACGTACCTTTGGATCTTCTGCCAAGAGAACCCTTCCTCATGGTCCAAAATGATCTCCCATGCTGAGTTCACCCACAACCACCACCCTCACTCCGTCACTGGGAAGTCCCCGTTCTTCCTCATGATGGGATTCAAACCCTGACCGCTTCCCATGGTCATCTCCGCGACTTCCATTCCCGCAGTAGAAGCACGTCTTCGACTTCTGACTGCCACCTGAGAAGAAGCCCTCACTGCTCACGCCCTCGCCCAACAAGTAATGAAGTCCCGTTCCTCCAAGGGCTTCAAACCGTTCACCAAAGGAGACAAGGTTTGGCTAGAAGCCAAAAATCTCAAACGACACATCGCCTCCCCGAAGCTTGCTCCCAAGCGAGAAGGACTGTTCATTATCACAGACATATTATCCCTGATCACATACAAACTCCGCCTTCCAAAGACTTGGAAGATTCACAACATGTTCCATGCTTCTCTCTTATCGCCCTATCGCGAAAACGACGTCCACAGGAAGAACTTCCTGAAGCCACCTCCGGACCTTATTGCAGGCGAAGAAGAATACGAAGTGGAACACATCCTACATCACCATGGACCCTCAGACAAACAACAATTCCTGGTCTGGTGGAAGGGTTATACCCCCAAAGAAGACTCTTGGGAGCCAGAGCGGAACTTGAAACATTCTGAGACCACCCTCCTCAAGTATAAGAAGGGTCACCCTTTGGTCTTCCACCTTTAACTCCCTTCAACCCCAACCACCACCACCACTATGGACGCCTCCCACATCCCCACCGCCGCACTCCCCTTCGTCATGAATGGACAAACCATCTATACCCCGTCCCCAGTAGCCGACTCCCTACTCAACACCGCCTTGCTTGACTCCCACCTCGTCACCACCCTCGACCGCACCATTGCCCCTGTCTCCCCGCTTGGCTACTTGCGGGATGTTTACACCCACCACATGGCTATGCGAAACGCCATCATCGGTCTAACAGACCACATGTGTTACGCTTGGCCCGGGTAGGGATGAGTGTAGACCTAGCGGGACAATGGTCGCTCCTAGTCAAGCGTGAAGAACATTATCCTTAGGGTCTTCCTAAGGAGGTGAGGGTGAAGGCGGCCGAGGGTCTTCCTACGGTGATGAGGTGACTTCCGGGCTAGCGATGCTAGTCGGTGGACGAAGGATACTGCCGGGCTAGCTATGCTAGTTGGTGGACGAGGAGCTCAAGGCTTTGGGAGCAAGGAGCAAACAAGGTAGTTTGCCAGGTAAGTCTAGCTTAGGGTACATGGCTAGACGACTGGGGTTTATATACCTGTCTGTGATGTGCACAGACCAGCTACCGTATAAGGGGAACAAAGGAAAAGAAGATAAGAAGTCCGAGTTGAATCGGATGGAGGCATAAGCCAGAATGACCAATAGGTCGAAAGGGGTAAAAGAAGTCCGAGATGGATCGGACTGTGCGTAATGAAGAATGACAAATGATCTGGCAAGTCGGATCGAGGGATAAGTGAAGAACAGTAGGTACGAAGAAAGAAAAGGGGCGAATCGTAACAACGTGCCGATGAACAACCACATATGTCTTCTTTTTACCATCCTCCAATGCTCTGATCTTCATCTTCACTCCACCCTCCTTGCTGCTCTTACCCAACTCGGATTGGGTAATGCTATCAATCAAATAGACAATGTACTTTGGGAGTTCGGAAACGAGTCTCCCACCCTCCCCACGAACCTAACCATAAACAACGCCATGCCCCCCGCCCCTACTGTGGAAGTAGCCGCAGCACAGGATGATGAACCCATCCCCAAGTCCCACCTTCACTACTGGCAGGCATGTCTCCACCGCCACCGCCTTAGCCACAACAAGTTATACTGCCAAAGGTATATCTGCCCCGGATGCTCCATCTTCACCCCAGGTCACACCATTGCTAATTGCATGGGACCCGCACGCTCCCCGCTACCA
Organism: Boletellus aff. emodensis; assembly: GCA_038093915.1. Taxonomy (NCBI): domain Eukaryota; kingdom Fungi; phylum Basidiomycota; class Agaricomycetes; order Boletales; family Boletaceae; genus Boletellus; species Boletellus aff. emodensis. Next base: position 13,032 of record JBBPTA010000424.1, read on the forward strand.
CCGTCCTCTCCTGGTTCTTCACACCAGAGCACACCCTCTCCACGCCCTCACCCGTACTGTTGCCCCGGAACTCTGTGTGCCTCGAAAGGCACTTCTCCCCGTCCCCCGGCCTTCGCTGACCAGTCCATGTCCCTGTCCACTCCGAGTCTTTGGACTCCCACACCCCATCTTGATGGATTCTCCCCTGGAGCTGTGCTCAACTCTCACCCCACCGTCATAGAACTATTCACACCTGACCTCCCAGAACTCCTAATCTATGATCCCATGGACCCTTGCTGTACCCTTATGGAAACACTTGGGTTTATCCCAAACAAGGATACCTGCCCAGTCAGACTCCCGGGGTTCACCATGCTCCACTTCCTCTTAAACATCCAAGAAGCCATAGACGGCCCACCCATATCCATGGACTTCCATACACTCGGACACGCCCTCCATTTCCTTCGCGAACATGACCATCCGACTACTTCCCCTCATGGACCCGCCTACAATAGCATAGGCGAAGAAATACCCATTGCCTTCGCCATCAGAGACCCCCTCTGCCACATCGACATGCCCCCTCCTGAGTTCCCGGACTATGAATATGACGGCAATGATGAATTGGATGACAGCAGCTACGCTAACGTCACCGGATCACCTGGACCTTTTACTCATGACTTTTAATCAAAGTTTGGTAACTTCGAATGTACTACGGGGGTAATGTTACGATTCACCCCTTTTCTTTTCTTCGCTCTTACCGTTCTTCCCTGATCCGACCTGCCGGATCACTTGTCATTAACGATTACTTCATGATCCGACCCATCGGATCCTTTGTCATTCTTCATTATGCATAGTCTGATCCATCTTGGACTCCCTTTACCCTTTTGACCTATTGGTCATTCTGGCTTATGCCTCCGTCTGATTCAACTTGGACTTCTTATCTTCTTTCCCTTTGTTATCCTTATATGGTAGCTGGTCTGTACGCATCACAGACAGGTATATAAACCCCAGTTGTCTAGCCATGTACCCTAAGCTAGACTTACCTGGCAAACTACCTTGTTCGCTCCTCACTCCCAAGCCTTGAGCTCCCCTTGTCCACCGGCTAGCATCTCTAGACCGGAAGTACCCTTGTCCACCAGCTAGTATCCCTAGACCAGAAGAACCCTTGTCCACCGACTAGCCTAGCTAGCCCAGCAGTATCCTCACCGCTGCAGGAAGACCCTCAGCTGCCTTCACCCTTGTCTCCTTAGGAAGACCCTAAGGATAACGTCCTTTGCACTCATCTAGGAGTGACCATCGTCCTGCTAGGTCTACGTTCGTCCCTACCTGGGCCAAGTGTAACACACATGGCAGTGCAGAAGTGCGTTTAGGTGTCCGAAAGGACCTTAAGTGCCCGATCAACCTGTGGGTGATGCCAGTAGTGCCTGGCCCATGCACCCACCCGGTATTTAGGCTTGCCAAGTAGGAAGCCTCCCTCCTCTCCACTCAACCTTCCCCACCTTGCAACCAGTCTATCTGGGGTCGTGCCCCCACCTGTGTGTGTGGTTTGGCCAACTGCCCCGATAGGGCTTAAGGTTGGTAACTTCAGAAGGGCAGCGGTCAGGGTAGTGACAGCCCCCTGACAAGAGCTTTGCAGGCTCAGGACCACCCCACCCCCACTCCCTTACTCACCTCTACATGTGCCATACACCCTAATGGTGATCTGGCCCGGATCCTTGGAGAAGGGTGCCTGACAGGCATGGCTTCATCAGCAAACCAGCCTTCTCCTAGACAGACTGGCTAGTATTGGCCAGTCTCACTAGACCTACAGACTTCTACAGCAGGGTTCCCAACTGCCTAGGCCTGTACAAGAGCCCCACAGTCTGTCCTGTAC
>JBBPTA010000427.1:0-14795 GCA_038093915.1 Boletellus aff. emodensis
TCTATTAAAGCCAAACATTTCACTTTCAAACTAGGGCTCTGCTCAGTTTGAGGGGGAGTGTAGAATTTCCTGTATGGTGTACACTATTTTGCTTATGTCAACATTACCTTTTCCGTTCTTGAGAGTGCTTGCTACACCTCAGTTGGCTGTCATACAGTCCAACTGAGGTGAGGCCCTTTACCTATCTTTTCCCTTACAGTATGCTTACTATACCTGTAGTCATTACTTCCTACAGGTGAATACAACCTTAGTTGACTGCCACACAGTCCAACTGAGGAGTCATTACTTCCTACACATTGAGAGGCAGGTGTCATGAGATCATGTTGGATGTTTGACCATATGGATGAGCATGAGTAGGCTTGATGGGTGGGGGCACACTGAACTGGCTGTTGGGCCAGTTGATGGTATGGGTAAGCATAAGGGGGTGGGTGGTGAAGTGGTGGGCCTCGTGTTGTACAGGCTGCACTGGCAGCCTGGGCCTGTCAATGACATGGGTCACTGGGTGCAAACAGGTGGATGGCAGATGTGGGGGGCCTTGTGTCTGAGTCATATGGGCTGCAACTTGGGCCTTTGACAGGTGGCAGTGCATCATACTGGCTGTGACATTGGGGTCAACAGCATGAGCAAGGGGCCGAGGGTGGAAGTGCAAAGCAGGCATGGCACCATCAGACCTATTGACAACAGGTGAGTGTGGAGGTGGTGACCAGGCATGGGGAATGACTCAAAAGGCATTGGGCAGGTGAGCACTGTGGTGGCAAAGGCTCAGAGTGAGGTAGTGATAGGGTGTAGTGCTACACTCAGTGTAATAAACCATGTGCATGTGACATGTCCAGCCACAGAAATTTGGCTAAGTCTGTTGCATTAGGAAAAGTAAATGTATATTTTATTAGGATTGGAATTATAAAATAATGTACTACTATATCCCTGTCACCTCTGTGGCACCTGCAGTTCCTGTTGGACTATGGTAACCAGCTGCTGTGACTATGTGATCAATGGTGTGACACTATGGTTGCTTGGAGATATGCTGTAATATTTGCCAAGTTTGAATTACTGTAATTACTGTAATATTATTGTGTCACTGTACCAAAATTAGGGTTTTGTAGACTTGTTGTCCATAGACATAATGTGGTACATGAGGGAAGGGGGGAGTCCAGCTGAATAGTATCTGATGAGGATGTGATCCTCAGTGATATTGGTGATGTCCTTGTTCTGGAAGAACTTGGATGAGTACTCTGTGAGTGAGGGGGAGTAGACCTTTTTATGGGTCTTTGGGTCAACTTTAATGGTTGCTTTGGTGGTGGTGAGCCAGGTGATGGCTCCAGGGACCCCATCCTTATGATTGAAGGCTTTGTTGAACAAAGATATGAAGTCAGCTCAAGTGCCAAGGGAGATGGTGGCAGTGGTGGTAGCAAGAACTTTGGTGCAGAAGGTGGCTGCCCAAGTTGCAGCAGGGCCTTTAGCCAAGTACAAGAGGGTGAAAGCAATGTGCTTTGCCTCAGTGTTGTAAACATCCCAGTTAACCAGGAGGTAGAATGTTACTGTATTGAGCTAGGGTTTGGCTTTGTCTGGAGACCCATCATAGGGCTCGGGGACACTAATGTGAAGTTCAGTGGGTTTGACTGGTGGGGCAGTGTAGGTGGGAATGGGGGTGGGGGTGGGTGTGGGTGCAGATGGGAGAGTGGATGTAGAGGGTGCAGCTGACATAGTGGTTCAGGGTAGTATGGGAGATTGAATAACAGTTGGGGGTGTGGTGGGAGTGGGGATGCGAGGGAGGATGAGCTCAGCTGATAGTTGGTGAGCATGGTCAAGGGTTTCTTCCCAGTCCTGTTGGGTGGGAAGAAATTCATCAGTGGAAGTGTCAGAAGAGGATTCTGGTTCTTCCTTGGACTCAGAGTTGATGGGATTGGAAGGGGATCTCCACCAGTGAGGGGGATATGGTGGTTGTGAAATGGTGTGAGCTTACAATGATGGTAGCTCTAGGTGTTAAGCTAGACTTTTGTTACACTTGGCCTGGGTAGGGATGAGCATAGACCTAGCAGACAATGATTGCTCCTAGTGTCATAGGAGAATGTTATCCTAAGGGTCTTCCTATGGTGATGAGGGTACTTCCAGTCTAGGGATACTAGCTGGTGGACAAGGAGCTCAAGGCTTGGGAGTGAGGAGCAAACAAGGTAGTTGCCAGGTAAATCTAGCTTAGGGTACATGGCTAGACAACTGGGGTTTATATACCCATCTGTGGTGTGCACAGACCAATTACCATATTTGGAGAACAAAGGATAAGAAGGTAAGAAGTCTGGGTTGAATCAGATGAAGGCATAAGCTAGAATGACCAATGAGGTCAAAGAGAGTAAAGAAGTCCAAGTGGATTGGACTGAGTGTAATTGAGAGTGACAAAGGATCCAATGGGTTGGATTGTGGAGTAAGTGAAGAAAGGTGAGCAAGGAGAAAGAAAAGGGGTGAATTGTAACACTGGCAGCATGGTTGCACACTAGTTGACATGAGTGGACTGATGCAGACTGTGATCAATTAGTAGTGGGGTGGTTCAGAAGGTATTGTTACTTACCTGTTGCCTTTGCCTTTGCCACTGTGGTTGCCTTCTCTGCCTTGTCTCAGTGTGCTTTCTCCTGCACCTTCACCTTCACCACCTGTGCCTTCTCCTTGGCTGCTTGCACCTTCACCTTGGTGGCCTGAGCCTGCCCTTTGCCCTTCATGTCTGGTGTCTTCATCTCCTCAGTCCAGTGCCTCTTGTCCTGTGGCACTCCTGGCCAGCCTCCTTGCCCCAACGACTTCTTGCACTTGCCTTTCACCTTGTTACACACATTGCATGTCCTTCCATACCCTCCAGTGTACTTGACACCCTTCCTGACACAGTAGGCACAGGGCTTGTAATATGTCTGAAATGATAGAAGGTTCTAGCCTATGCTGAAATATGAGTAGCATATGTCATAGATCATGAGTCATGGAGATCATCATCAAATGATAAGATGAATGATAAGATAAAGATAAGATGAACTCCAGTGATAAGATAAGATAAGATAAGATAACTTTGACAAAGATGAAGGTCTTGTGCAGTGTGGATCATAAGATCATCCATGTAAATGATCAGCCATCCCTCCACTATCATGTTCTTGAAGATCTCATTCATGAGTGCTTGGAAGGTCAGGGGGGAATTGCAAAGGCCAAAAAACATCATGAGAGGTTCAAATAGCCCAAAGGGGGTAATGAATGCCACCTTCCAACTGTCTGCATCTTTGATCTGGACATTGTTATAGCTCCAATGGATATCCATTTTTGTAAAGATGGTGGATGTTATGATTTGCTCCTTTTCTTTCTCCTTGCTTACTTCTCTTCACTTACTCCATGATCCAATCCATCAGATCCTTTATCATTCCTGATTACTCATAGTCTGATCCATCTTGGACTTCTTTTACCTCTTATCTTTTGTTCTCCAAATATGGTAATTGGTCTGTGTGCACCACAGATGGGTATATAAACCCCAGTTGTCTAGCCATGTACCCTAAGCTAGACTTACCTGGCAACTACCTTGTTGGCTCCTTGTTCCCCAGCCTTGAGCTCCTCATCCACTGGCTAGTGACCCTAGACCAGAAGTACCCTTATCACTGCAGGAAAACCCTTGGCCACCTTCACCCTTGTCACCTAAGGAAGACCCTTAGGATAATGTCCTCCTACAACACTAGGAGTGACCATCATCCACTAGGTCTACACTTGTCCCTACCCAGGCCAAGCATAACAGTGGAATCTTTTAATTGACCAGATTGGAAATGAGGGGCAGTGAGTAGGCATTTTTTATCATGAGGGAGTTGAGGTATTGGTAGTCCTAGCAGGGACACAGTCTCCCATCTTTCTTTTGTATGAAGAAAAACAGGGAAGCCTGAGGCAACTTGGATGGTTGTATTTTCCTTTCCACAGTCAATGACTAGAAATCTTTGTTGGTGTGTTATTCCTCTGATGGAGAGCTGTAGGAGTACAGAAGTCCAGATCATTCCATTTTGGTTTGGAAAGCCATCCACATTATGGGCTAAAATGGGATGAGGAAGTTGTTGGGTTCTCCATCCATTTGTGCTGACTAAGAATTTACTGATGAAGCACCCTGTTGCTCCACTGTCAATTAGGGTGGAAGTTTCAATGGGTTTATCACATGAGTATTGTTCTAGAGATGGGAAGTTTGATTGCTCTAGTTTCCATACCAGTTACAAATACAGGCATGAGATGTATTGGAGGAGAAGCCATCAATCCTTCCCTCTGTTTCAAAAATCTGGCTTGGTCTGTACCCTCTGAATTTCCTCTTCTTTGGTTATGTAGACTTTAAGAATTCAAAGAAGTTCCTCCCTAGGGAGGATGGAGTTCTGGATACATAAATTGCCCCAATGTGTCATCAAAGGTAGTCATGGATACTGCTTTTACTTGTTGCCTAGGGGTGAATTTCCTGCCAGAAGTTCCTCCTCCCTTCCAGTAGTTGGAGGATCGACATTGTATGTGATGACACACAAAGCACTTGTTATTCTTCATATGCTCTGCCCTTTCCACAGGTGAAAGATGGACTGCATCAATGTCCATAGTGTTCAGGTCCCTTTCCGAGTGCTGGGTGGCTCCTCTGTGGGACAGTGGGATGTAATATCTCCTCTCCCTGAGTTGCTTGAGGCATATGATGTTTTCATTGAACACATGTGCCTTCATGATCCAATCCTTCCAGGTTGTGGACTGCAGATTGATAGTGGCCATCATATTGGCCAGTTGGTGGTCTACCCCTCACAAAAGGGTGTCTATCAGGATATCATTGTATCCTCTTTCTAGCCTGCTCTCACCACCTTTAGTTGGAATGTAGAGCTATTGTCAAAGTCCACACCTCTGACTAGGGTCCTGCCCTTAGTCTGGTCTGCTTACCTCTGATCTGATCCAACTCTGGTCTACTCCACCTGCAACCTGACCCGGAGGAAACATCAGAGCTGGAGCTGCATGTGGCAGCACGACATGCACTTAGCGCTACAAAATGGAGGGATTGGTATATGTACCTACTTTAACCTTCTCCGGGCAGGCCCCTATAGTTCTCTTCACATTCCAACACTTCATCTCACCCAATGCTTTACTTACATCTGACACCTCACACACTTGGGGGTATGGAACCCCCGATCAGAGTTACTATCAGAGATGCAGAGTTACGAGCACACCTCTGTCCATAGTATATAAGATGCCCTCTTCTCTTCTTTCTCCCTCAGTTGTTCTCCTACATTCTGGGCAGCAACTGAGGTGAGCTGACTATTATCTTCTTTTATTTCTTTTACTTATGTTCTTGTAGTGGGCTACACTGCCCTTATCTTAGGTAAATACACAAAGTTGTTCTCCTGCATTCTGGGCAGCAACTGAGTGGGCTACACTGCCCTTATCTTAGTTTTGACAGTTATAAGTGTCAAAGCTTTCTTGTTTTTCTTTATGGGAGAATCCCTTCTCTTGCTCATCAGGGAAGTCAATCTGTTTCATTTTGTATAGATCATTCCTAGCATGCTCCTTTGTGCCAATAGGGACAAAGGCATTTCCGAACTCAGTTTTGAACAGATTCCAGGTATACTGGTCAATCTTTGAATAGAGGCTTTCTGCAAAGACCACCCCTCTTCCTTTGCTCATTTTATTCAGATATATAATGATCTTGATATTGTCATTCACATAGATATACTTATTCATAATGAAGTAAGTGTCCATTACACCTATCAATCAGTTGGCATCAAGAGCTTTCCCAGAAAAATCTGTTGGTAGTCCTGTTTTGATTTCAGGATGTTTGGCATCAAGTGTGGGTTCCTTTTCAGGGTCCACAACCCCAGCTGGGCCTCTCTGTACATCAGCCATAGGGATGTCTGGGTCAGGGACAATGTTTATGAGGGGGATTGGGGACAGGGAGTGGGGGAATGGGAGGGGGTCTTCTAAAGGGGTGGTTGGTCTGGGTGTGGGGTTCTGGTCAGAGTATTCCCTGGTGATTACTGGAGGTGCAGGAAGAGTGGGCACAGTTCAGATACTTTCAATGACAGAAGGTCATCTCCTTCTTTATCTGAAAAGTAGATTTGGCAGGGGTTGAAGTCTTCCTGTTCCAGCAGCAATACATCTGTGAGGTTGTTCTGTTGAGGGGGAAGCCAGCTGTTCAATTTCTTTGTAGAAGACGTCCTCGTTGCTACTCTCCAGGGGTCAGTAAGACATGGTGAAGGTTCTCACCCTTCTGCTATAAGCAGTGGCAGTTGGGACAAGCTAGTTCTTTTGTTATGTGTACACATAGAATGACTAACTGTCAAGCATACTCTCAATCAAGTGGTATGAGACTTGGGTTCTCTCTATCCTTTTGGACTTGAGGTGTGGACTAGAATCTACACATAGATTGTGCAGAACTAGCTAAAGAATCACTACTGGTACAGGTGCAAATAAATACTCTGACAGAGCTGTGCCCTTCTATATGAAGCTTAGGGAGTTACCAGATGGAGTGTCAGGGAAACACAGAAGCAATAAGAGATGTGGCTGTGGGAGTGATGCATCCATGAAGATAGATATGTCCTCTCTGCTACTCCTTTCTCCTTTTGTTTTAGTTCTGCTTTTAGATTTCCTCTGTGGCTGTGTCTCCTATGCATGCACAGCTCCATAGTACCTTTGGTTAGTCTTTTGATTGCTGATCTGCTACTTACCAATCTCTGTTACTAATACAATCTCAGACTTTATATATAAACCTCTGTACTCTCCAATGTAGTCCTCAGTTCATATATCAATTATAGTCACTTCTCTCTTTGCTTTATCAGATCTCATCTCTGATCATCATCTCCATCCTCTGAGTGGAATACTAGGACAAGTTCACACAGGGGCACAGCATGCCAACTGCATTGCTGAAGCCAAAGTCCTTTCTCTTCCAACAACTCCACTCCTTTGTCTCATCCCCCTTCACACCTCTGACCAACCAGAGTAGAGCAGAGAAGACTGGACTTGATAGATAGGTCCAATATGTACAAGGTGCATCTGTGATAAGATCACACTGGAGTTCTGAGTGGTATTGATCTGGAGGACTGGAGGTGAAATGTGGGATATGACACAGATCCTCAACAGGTATCTTCTTCTCCTTGTCCAGAATCAGAGATAGAGGAAGGACAAAGGGACTCAGCTCTGCTTTGAACTTCCTATCTATGCTTGCTTCCAACAGGTATCAGAGTTGGGGAGATGGAGTTCACAGGCAGATCAGAGGAAGTGGTGGTGTTGGTAATTGGTAGTCCAGGAGCAACATAGATCAGACTAGAGAAGTCCCTAATAAACCAGAACCCCATCAGCAACAATCACACCCTAGGCACTCTTGTGTTGTATGAGTCCAATGTGTACAGGTTCTCTGGAGCTGTGAAGGTCCAGGCATTGGAGGCATTGGCAAGCTCTTGCTGCCTCCTCAACTTTCTTGACTCTAAGATAGTACTTTGATTCTGTGTTTCACCATCTTTATGGAACTTCCTTGACACATGTTTCACATGTGTTTCACCTACTGTTTCAGATGCTTTCATCAGTTTCACTGTAATGTTTCATATTTGAGTCTGAGCTTGAACCTTGTAGTCAGACAGTATTTAGTCTAGACCCTCTAGCCCATATTGAATAACAGTTCTTCTTGTCAAAGTCTGATAGGAATTCACACTATTGGATACTGGTAACTATTGTTCCAGTATTCCAATGTATTCCAAAGTAAGTCCAGATATCACTAATGAATTCTGGATTATACTATCAAGGTAATCCAGTAGTGATACTACCATTCCAGTGTTCTGGATTGGTTCTGGATTAACAACCTGGATTAACAACTAGACTTACTATTGGACTGATACATCAGTCCAACTATTATGACTGACTAATAGGATCACTATTAGATGTCATAACCTAATGGACATAATAGTCCCTTAGAGATTTTCATGGGATGACTCATTCTGACTCAGTATGACTCACCATGACTAGATATGAGTCATGAGGCTGTGCATGATTTCATACAGGAACATCCTACAACAATAATGAGTCATGATCACTCATCATAAGTCACTGTAAATCACTATGACTCATACTGACTCCATATGAGTCAATCTGGGTAAATCTGACTCAAAATGACTCATGTTTAGAGTTCAAACTCCGCTTTATGTAACCTATATAAATGGCATGTAATGTACTCAATACTGTAACTCACTCAATAGAGTTCCCCTGACTTCATTTCCTCCATTACCTCACCTGAGACTGATCCCCACTAAACTCTATCTTATCTCTGTGCATCACAGTATCCATCTAGGGTACTGATACTCTCTACCAAGGAGAAACTCTGCTAGTACAGTGAGTCTCACACTGTACACCATCCCTTCATTGCTGTACCCCAAGTGAAAGTGGTATTGGTGCTAGTGCCCAATATCCACTATTACATTCTCCCCCACTTTCATTACTTCTACCTGTTCCAGTCCAAGGAGTACACCTGAGTGCTCTTCCCTCATCCCTTCACTCAGAGCCCTCTACTCTTTCACTCTACCATCACAATACCCTTGTGACTGTTACTGTGACTTCCTCTTTTGTCTACCAACAGACTTAGGACAGTTAACATTCTGATTGCTACTTCTTATACTCCACCTAAGAAGTGAGTCTCAGCACTTTGTTCCACACTCCTTTGCAGCACCTCAGTCTGCACCCCTTTGAAGTTGCCTGTAACCTTCAAAAGGTTATGAGCCCCACCTAGGCTCTTTTGGAAAGAATCTCTTGTGATGTTTCCTGCCTGGTGTGTTGGAGGAGAACTTGCTCTTGGCATGCTCCTATTCTTAATGTGCCTATTCTTGGCACTATAGCTAAATGCAGCTGGATTGGTCTTGGCATCAACCTTAGGGTTGATTGCCACTACATTTGTTGCTATCATATGACATGTGGCTGATGATCAGGTCTACTGGTTCTATTCCAACAGTAAGACTGTTTATGAATGAACACTGACCAGCCATAGGGTAAACCATATCCATAGAGCATCCAACCTGGGACCATATGGTTTATGGAGATCACCTGCATGATCAGCTAGACAACAGCAGAGGCAATAAACCTAGAGTGAGACAAATTGTCATCACTCTGGAGAACCTTCTAATAGAAGAGGTAATAGGATTAGGAGATCCACTAGCAGAGAGGACCAGGACCTGAGATCCATCTCAGAGAATCTACCTGAGTATCTATCTCCTGCTCCTCCTTATTCCAAAACTGCTTTTAATAAAGAGACTATTGAACCCACAGATGATTTACTCCACCTCACCATCATTGGCCTTGATAATCACCATGATAACCTCCATGAATGGTACAACCTCCTTCATCAGCAGAGTGTCAACAGATGCATGAGTCATTCTCTGAGAGGTACCAGATGCCAAATCAGACTCTGTGGCATCTGCCCAGATCCATGACAACTACCTTGAGACTCTAGAGGACCCTCTTCCAGAAGAAGATGCTGATCTGGTATACACACCATCTGATTATGACCCCAATAATGTGCCAGACCTCTCTGATATTGAATATGATGCACCCATTGTGGAGATATCCCTAGAGGAACAAGTCAGAATGCTGGAGAATGAGGTCTTGATATGGAGAGGAAGAAGTGAATTCTTGGTGGAGCATAGAGACCATCAGATTACCTTGGGCATTCAAATGCTCCAAGAGGCATGCAACCAGGAGGAGGCATTGAGTGAAGAAATCAAGAAGGCTAATGAGTGCTGTGAGTCAGCTCTTACAGAGGTCCTGCTTGCTAACTGTAAGTGAAACTCCTTCAAATGAAAGTGGGAGACCATTTGTATAGAAGTTGAGGACAAATGAGACAACATCCATGACCTCAAGTAGGAGCTGAAGAAGACTTGCCAGGATCTTACCATCACTTGGGTTGCTTATGACAACTTTAATATCAAATTCTCACAGCATTGAGCTAATGAAATCCAATGCAGACTGGCTAAAAGATTGATTGCTGTACAAACAAGAGGAGAACAAAGAATGAGAACTCCTAACCCTGCAGGATGATCTAATGGACTTCCTGTTTAGGTCCACAATACTGGAAATGTAGCCTCTACCCACTTTCCTAGGTGGCTGCTATGTATGTAATCTAGAGCAGGCCACTCCAGTGTGACTCCAAAGACTCTTTCAAAGAAATAAATGGTATAAAATTCTTGACAATTTTCTTCTGCTTAACACTTCTTGCATTGGACAGTTAACTTTACCTTACACTTGCAAGAATTTCACTTCACATAACTGTATGTATTTTCTTCGTTTACCTGATTATGGGGAGAAATTAGAGAACCCCCATTACTTTTACTATCTTTATTGGGATAAATTTTTATCTTTTGCTTCTGATCCTCTACCTGAGTGGTATACTCTCAGAGAACAAACTTTTTCCTCTTCTCATTTACTCTCAGACACTGGAGTTGTGCCCATACATGGATTATTATCTCCTCTACCTCCTGTAATCCAGGAGAGCAGCTATTCAGTCTTACCTCTTGTTCAACAAGAGAGAAATATAATGTTATGATTCACCCCTTTTTCTCCTTTGCTTACCTTTCTTTGCTTACTCCACAATCTGACCCATTGGATCCTTTGTCACTCCTCATTACTTACAGTCCAATCCATCTTGGACTTCCTTTACCCATTTCAGCCAGTTGGTCATTCCAGCTTATGCCTTCATCCAATTCAACTCAGACTTCTTATCTTCTTATTCTTTGTTCTCCAAATACAGTAATTGGTCTGTGTGCCCACAGATGGGTATATAAACCCCAGTTGTCTAAACATGTACCCTAAGCTAGACTTACCTGGCAACTACCTTGTTCACTCCTTGCTCCCAAGCCTTAACCTCCTCATCCACTGGCTAGCACTCCTAGACCAGCAGTACCCTCAGCCACCTTCATCTTTGTCTCCTAAGGAAGACCCTTAGGATAATATTCTCCTATGACACTAGAAGCAATCATCATCCACTAGGTCTATGCTCGTCCCTACCTGGGCCAAGCATAACATATAACATCTCTTGACATCAGTCAAGAAAGATTTACTACACCTCTATCTGATACTCTCAGACCTATGTACCTCACTGGTCCTCTCACCTCTCATGTCCACCTTGTCCTCTACACCAAAATCTCTGGATTCAATACTTTCATATACACAGCCATTGTTGCAACAAACCTTCCAACACCAGTTTCTTCCTTTACTCCTTCTACCCAATTAAATATTGAAGCTGACAGATTGGATTTTGTCCAGAAATTTATTGGCTTATTCCTACTATAAGAAATGGCTACCTTACTTTAACCCTCAATCAAGCTCAACTCCACTCTCCTTAAAGGTGTTCCTCACCTTACAGGATCAAGCAACTACAACCTTTGGTCTAGAGAAACCAGAGCCCTTCTTGCCCTTGTCTCATGGTGGAAAATCATTGATGGTACCACCACTTACCCCACTACAATAGTTGAACAAGCTACTTGGAATATACAGGACCAGCAAGCACTTGCCTAGCTCAGCATGTTCCTTACTGAAGAAATGCTCCATAATGTCCCAGAGGTATATGATACCATTCATACTACACTCAGCAAGACCCTTTGGGATCTGCTGAAGAAAGCTTATACTCCTTCCAGAGTTACTGGACAGCTCTCCATCTTCAAGGAGATCATCAGATTCTTGATTCCTGAAGAAGATGCAAAAGGAACTGTTGACATCATATAACAAGAAAACATCCTTTCCAAGAAGTTTGTAGAGCTGGAGGCTGCTGGCCTCAATCTACCACAAAACCTCAAAGTCATGCTAGGCTTGCTTGCTCTTTCTCTCTCTTTCAAACCTATGGTTTCAACCTTGGCTCATACTATAGAACCTGCCAAGTTCACACCAGATGAAGTGAAACCTCACATTGGTTCTGAGATACTTCTTAGGAGGTCACAAAGCAAAAGCCTACTTCACTGAGTCTCTGCTGAGTCTGCCCTCATTAATTGAATCTCTACAGTTCATCATGCCCCCACACCAAACAACCTTTATTGCTCTATATGCAAAAAGAGTGGGCACAGCACAGACTACTGCTGGTTTAAACAAGGTCCTTCTTGCTCTGGACACTCCCAACATACCTCTCAACCTGCCACTTCTGCTGGCAGAGTACCTCAGCATCCATCCCGTTCTCAGAATGACAAAAATACTGAGGACATGTTGCTAATAAACCTCAAAAACAACAACATAGGCAATCTAGGAGCAAGGGCAAAGGCAAAGCTCAGGCTCATGTAGTTTTTGGAGACAGAGATAGCAATGCTGAGTATCCCTCCATCACTAATGCTATGGTATCACACCCAGAACCAGATTCTGGAGATATGGATGGAGTAGACTTCAATGAAGGAGAGCACTTCAGTGAAGTCTCAAATACTGGATGGGAGAATGCTGATGAAGTACCAAGTCCAATAGATTTGAACATAACTCCCATTGCTGGTCCCTCCACACAGTCCTTTTAGAGCCACTCTTTGCTGAGATTCTAGTCCTTACTGGTATTGAGCTAATAGAGCAAGGATTGAAGAAGAAGATCAAGCTTGGGCCTACCCTGCATCTGCAGGGGTTTCTTTTGCCACCTTGAGTGATTCCATCCCAGAGTATATAGGACCATAGGACTGGGAAGGAGATTGCAATGATAACTACCCTTCTTGATATGCATATGTGATCCTAAGCCATGTTCATGGACAACACCATGATCTATGGATGATTGATAGTGGCTGTTCAGACCATACCACTCCATATTGTAAGGATTTTATCTCTCTTGGATCTGATCAGAGAGTGGCTACTATAGCCAATGGTCAATCCATGACTATGACCAGTCTAGGAACCATGATTCTAACCATAGCAGTGGGCACTGACCATCCTATAGCCTTTACTCTTGAAGGAGTTTGGTATGTTCCAATTGCTACACATAGACTATTGTCTGTTACCACACTAACCTCATGAGGTTTTTGTTGCAAGATTTCAGGAGTAACCAAGATCTGGAACAAACAGGGTCGCTTGGTAATTAAAGCTTCTAGCTTATTGCCTGGCAATTCTCTCCACTGGTTTGCAGTGACTTCCCTTGAACCAATAGGAAATCTACTTACCCTGCAGGATATTAATTTATTCTCTTTGTGACATCAGCACTTTGGACATCTATCCAAACAAGCACTTCACCATGCACCAACTACAGTCCATTGTTTACCCTCTATCATCTTTCCTGATACCATTCCTACCTGCAAAGACTGTCCTCTTGGCAAATCACACCAATAGTCTTTTCCTCCTAGCTCTAAATGAGCTTCTCAACCTCTAGGCCTCATCCACACTGACTTAGTCAAGTTTCCAACACTGTCATGATTCAAATCCAAATGGGTTATGACCTTTATTGATGACTTCAATTCTGCTCTATCCTTCCTCAAATGCAAAGCTGATGCTCTAGCTTCCTGTTATCTGGGCTGAACTTCAGCTATCTTCACACCATTTGACTGTACATTTGGATTGTGGGGGGAGTATATCTCTCAATCGCTCACATTGTTCCTCACATCCAAGGGCATTGAACAGCAGTTCTCTGTTCCACATACACCTCAGTAGAATGGAAGAGTTGAGAGATTCAATCATACTCTACTAGAGAAAGCAGAAGCCATGCAGCAACATGCCTGCCTACCTCCCTTGTTCTGGCAAGATGTGGTAGAGACAGCCCTTCACATCTATAATCACCAATCTATGTGTTGCCACCACTGGAAACCTCCTATTACCTTATGGAGTGCACAAATACCTGATGTTTCATACTCCAGAGTCTTTGGATACTGAGCCTATGTCTTCATCCCAAAGGAGGAGAGAGCTAACAAGCTCACCCCTAAAGTAGAGGAAGCCACCTTTATTGGCTATAAACAAGAACAAAGGGTTACTGATTCTGGTCAGGTATCAGACATCAAGTTTTAATGTCTTCAAATGCCACATTTGATGAATTTCATTTTCTGTTTTGTTCTAGAAACCAGAAGGACAAACTACCCTTGCCATTACCAATGCCAGCCACTGATCAGAGTAACAACAACTCTGGGGATGCCTAAGAATTACCTGATATCAATATAGATTCACCATCAATCAACAATCCCATTCCATCAGGACCTTTGCAGCATGTTCCTAGACCTCCATTACATCCTGCTCTGCCACCTAGACCACCACAACCAGAACTTCCTCATCCACCTCACATAGAGAGACCCATGTGCAAATGTAGACAGTGCATACTATCAGATAATGCTCATGGTGATTGTTCTGCTGTTCAAATCCAACAGGATATTGATTGCAACTGAGATTCCCTATCTTGAGAACCACCCATCAAAGAGGGAGATAATATCTTGTATGATACACCTCAAGGAGGAGAGCTAGATGTGCTTTTCAGTGGTCAATTTATCAATTCACTATTTGCTTGCAGAGCTGCCACTGTTTCTGTTCCCAAGCAATACTGGAATATCAAACATCTATCTGAGTCAGACCAGAAGAAATGGAGAGCAGCTATGGCTGATGAAATAGTGTTACTATATGAATACCATGTTTGAGACTTGGTGGATCTACCACATGATTGAGTTCCCATCAAAGGGAGATGGGTCTTCACTATACAACATGGCAATCAGACCAAAGTCTGATTTGTAGCAAAGGGATTTACACAGATTTATGACTTTGACTTTGATGAAACATTTTCCTCCATTGCACAGTTTGAGCAGGAGGATTGGGAGATAGAAGCCTTGGATGTCAAAACAGCTTTCCTCTTTGGAGATTTGGACAAAGAAATT
>JBBPTA010000429.1:0-14756 GCA_038093915.1 Boletellus aff. emodensis
ACTTCTCCAACTGCTCCAGTAAAATGCAGTCAATGAACAAGCCACTGCAATCACCTTGCACTCTCCTAGTCCAGTGCCTGAACACCAAGCTCATGGTCAACCAGCAGTGGAAGGTGTTCATGGAGAATCAGGAACAGCTCCTCCAGCTCCAAATGGTCATGTTTATTGACATCTTTCCCCTCTGGGTTACCTAGGAGGTTGGTACATAGGAGAAGGCAGGTTCAATTTCCCAGACAAAGTCTACACTCCATCTCTTAAAAATATTCTTTTTTCACCCACATATGATACCTTTCTTACTATGAACTCTCTTTCTTATACTCATATGTTCCTTCCTTATATCAGACACTCAGTTACAATTGCCCTTTATGATAAAGAGAAACAATACTGAATCCCAAACTCTCACTATTTTGAGAAATTGTTTTTTGAGGATTTTGAGAGTTTTTCATCTATGCCCCTTCCTTCTTGGTATCTTGCACAAGTAAAAAGAGAAGAGAGTTTTAAGCATTTGGCCTTACTTTTACAAAGTGTGTCCTCCTCCTCCCCTCCACCTCCTGGTGCCCCTCCTGCTCCTCTTCCTGAACCCTCTCACACCTCTCCTCCTGCTCTTGCCTCTCCTACTTCACCTTCTCCATTGCTGGGGGGATATGGAAGTTCAATAACATAACCCCTAAGACAGCAATCTTGATGGCTACACAGCAAATAATTGCCACTCCTGTTCCTGCAGCTCCACAACCAGATATCCATAGAATAAGAGAAAATACTAATATCTCTTTTGCTAGGTCACCAGTTGTACCACTCATCTTTTCCTGGGTATTCTAAGAAGCACAAATGGCCACTCTTCCTCAGCCAAATATTAAACTTGACTCTACCCTTGCCCAAAAACAACCAAAACTTTCAGGATATGCCAACTACATGATCTGGTCTGCTTAGATGTGTCAATTCCTTACTTTAGCATCCTGGTGAAAGATCATAGATGGCACAACCACCTATGCTGCTCAAGCCACTCCCACTGAACAAGCAACCTGGTTTGATCATGATACACAAGCTGTTTCTCTCATAGCTCTTTATATTGCAAATGACATGCAACACTATGTGTCTTATTCCCATAATATGACATACACCTCTCTTTTGAAGACACTTTGGGACAACCTAGAAGCTGTCTATTTTCCAAAAGGAGTCACCAGACAGTTCAATCTGTTTTGAGAAGTTATTCATGCCAACATCTCTGACAATGCTGAAGTAGCATCAGAAATGGACAAAACCCTTGCAATATTCAATCAATACACAAAAGCTGGCCTTTTTCTTTCAGAACAACTCAAGGCCATGATACTCTTAGTGGCTCTACCTTACTCCTATGATCAATCCTCTTGTCTCCACAGTTATGCATACCATAGAAACCAGAAACTTTACAGTAGACAAGATCAAGCCCAAGATTTTATCTGAGGCTCAACTTTGAAAGACTGGTGGTACTCTTGTCAATTGAGCATCAGCTAGAGCAGTGGTTCATCCACAACACCAATCTAGTTCATCCAGCTCAGTCCCTCCTGCCAACCACATTTCTGTGGTTCATTGTGCACCCTCTAAACTGATGTGCACATATTGTGGAAAGTCTGGACATACCTATGACCAATGCTGGCAGAAAAATAAAGATGAAGCTAATCATCACCAGTGTCCCTCTCAAGCTATACCACTTCAGAGGAGAATTGGTCCTTCCAGACATAATACCCATTTCCACAATACAAACTCATAATATACCAACTGACCATCTAGAGGTTGAGGGCAGCATCCTACTGCTAGAATACTAATACAAGGAGGAAGAAAAGGCAAAAGGACAAGCACATGAACTTATTAGTGAAACCTATGACTATAAGGACACCTTTGCTAATCCAGTCATATACTAGACAGGCTATCAAGACTCAGGTGTCTTTATAAGTGGATCAGACTATGTCTCTTCCATTCATCCTATTCCTGACAAAGCTAGCTGGGACAAGGATAATCAAGAAATGGAAGTTGAAGGACCACTTCAAGTCCCTGACATGTCCTTTCAGTGCCATTCCTCCTTTTACAGCCTCAGGAGGAGGAACAAGTTACAAAGGAAAAGGAAAAGCTATGGCAACAAACTGGACTGAAGAATGGGAATAAAAGTATGGTAGCAGTGACTAGGAGTGGAAGGATCCTGAGAACCCTAGAGACAGGGATTATTACACTACAGAGGACTGGCAAAGCAAACCAATCTGTGATGGTTACAACTATATGCCAACTGTTTCAATCCTGGGAATGATGGTGAACTTGATCAAAACATGAGATTGCTGGATGATTGATAGTGGTTGCACTGACCACATCACTCCATATCTCAGTGATTTCACACACATTGGTTCACATATGCATCATGTGACCACCACAAATGGAGAAACTATGGAAATGTTTGGTTCTGGAACAGTCATTTTCAGACAAAAAGGACCACTCTAGACCAGCAGTAATATTGCATGGAGTTTGGCATGCACCAAAAGCATCCTACAGATTACTTTCAGTAACCACTCTAATCTCAAAAGGTTATCAATGTGAAATACAACCACCAAGATCTAGGACAAACAGGGGCACCTGGCCATACATGCTTTGTGCTGTATTCCCAGTAACACTTTTCACTGGTTTGCATTGTGGGTGATACACCCAGCACAGAGTTGTACTTTAACCCTGTCAGATAACCAATCCTTCAATTTGTAACATCAACATTTTGGCCATATCTCACCTCAAATGCTTAAATTAATACTGCTCTATACCACTGGCACACCCACTACATTCCTTGAACTCTCAACTTCATCACCCTGTAAAGGCCATTCACTAGGCAAAGCTCATCAACATCCCTTTCCACCTTCATCCTCTTGAGCAAAACAAATCCTAGGGATAATACATACTGATCTTGTGGAGTTTCCTATTCCATCACAAACTCATGCTCAGTGGATCATGACCTTCATTGACAACTTCTCAGGTTACTCTGCCATTTATTTTCTCAATCACAAATCAGGAACCACAGATGCTCTCATAAATCTCATCAGTTGGGCTGAAAACTAAACAGGACAATCATTGCTTTCCATATGCTCAGATTGTGGGGGGGAATACATTAATCATTCTTTATTGACATTCTTTGCATCAAAAGGCATCACACATCAAACTTTGGTACCTTATACCCCTTAACAAAATGGTTGAGCAGAGTGATTCAATCACACACTCCTGCAGAAAGCTGAAGCTATGAGACTTCATACCTGTCTACCCATGATATTCTGGCAAGATGCAGTAGAAACTGCATAACACATTTACATATAACTGACAACCCTCTCATCACCTTCAATAGTCTACACCATTTCAACTATGGACTGGGAACAAACCAGATGTGTTATATTTCAGAGTATTCAGATCCAGAGCTTATGTCTTTATTCCTAAAGAACAATGTCAACATAAACTCATGCCTAAAGCAGAAAAAGTCATATTCATTGGGTATGAAATTGGTTCAAAAGGATTTTGGTTCTGGTCACCAACCAAGAGACAAGTCATCACATCCTCATCTACCACATTTGACAAGATCAACTTTCCTAATTGTCCCAGAGATCAAGACAAAAGACCCATGTTTCCTGAAGATGACAATTCAAGACTCATTCCTCCAGAAGAATCAAATCCCTCAGAGCTTTCTGATTTGGATCATCAATTAATCAGACCTGGTATAGGGGACACCCTGTGACTACCACCTGATTTGTCTTTTGAATCCAAACAACAACCTTTAATTGTTGGTAATCCACTCAATCCTCCTCAAAGGATCCCTGTTCCTCCTGTACTGTTACCACCACCACAACAACACAGACCACCACCTTTGCCAGACCAACCACAGCATCAAGAACCTCAAGCACCTTCTCTACACCTCAATAGAGAAGAGCATCCTCAACAAAGGGGAGCTGCTCCTGTTGGACAACCACCAAGGATAGAATGACCTGTCAGGCTTAGACAACCTGTTCAACATCCAGATAGTATTTATGGTGACTGCCAACCTGTTGAGATAGAAAGGGTACTATTGGATAATCCTAATGAAGACATGGAACTGGAAGATGCTGGTGCAGAGCTTGGTCAACTATTTTCAGCCAAGTTTATCAATTGTCTACTCATCATTGGCACCAAAGCTATGCAAGTACCCAAACAATACTGGGATGTCATGAAACTACCTGAAGGAGACTGTAACAAATAGATCTCAGCCATGCAAGATGAGATAAACTCTTTAAAGGAACAATATGTATGGGACCTTGTGGATCTCCCACCAAATCAAGACCCAATCAAAGAAAGATGGGTATATACAATTCATCCAGGTGGACATATCAAAGCTCACTTTGTGGCCAGAGGATTCACTCAAATATTTGGGATTGGTTTTGAAGAAACCTTCTCTCCTGTGACAAGATTTGAACAGTAAGACTTCTACTTGCACTAGCAACCCTAGAGGATTGGGAGATAGAAGCTCTTGACCTTTCTCTATGGAGAACTTGATGAAGAGATTTACATGGAGCAGCCTGAAGGATTTCACAAAAAGGATCACAAGACTAAAGTTTGCAGACTCTGAAAAGTCATATATGGACTAAAACAGGTAGCATTACAATGGAATAAAACCCTACACAAAAGCCTAGAAGCTATGGGTTACAAATATCTGATCCAGGAGCCTATATTCATTTTCATGGTGACAACATAATCATTTTAGTAATTTATGTTGACAATGCTTTATTCCTGGGTAGCAACCAGAAATACCTCCTCCACAAGAAATCACAATTCATGAAGCAATGGGAATGCTGAGATTTAGGAGAAGCCAAGGAATATCTTGGAATGTGTATAACAAGAGACCACAAAAGAAAGACACTCAAACTAGACCAGCTCTCATATGCAGAGAAGATAATCAAATGTTTTAACCTGGTCAATGCAAAACTGGTTCACACTCCACTTCCCTCTGGCTACAAACCTTCTCCCTCTACTGCCAAATCTTCATCATCACTGTGCTCCTGATATCAATCAGTTATCAGTTCACTACTCTATATCATGCTTGGAACAAGACTTGACCTTGCCTACTCCATCATCAAGATGTTACAATTCTTTTCCAATCCTACAGAAGAACATCTCCAGCAAGCACTCTACATTATGAAATACCTTATGTCAACTATGAAATTATACCTATGCTATCAAGGAGCCTCACATTCTAGATTTGTTTCTTATAGTGACACAGACCGGGCAGGTGATAAAGAAACCTGCAGGTCAACCACTGGTTATGCCATATTTCTAGCAAACAGCATTGTTTCCTGGCTTTCAAGAAGACAGTGCAAGATTGCATTATCTTCCACTGAGGCTGAATACATAGGAATGACAGAAGTTGCCAAACAACTTTCTTGGATACACTCATTATTTTCAGAATTCAAAATAAAACTCAAACTAGTTGATCTACTGGCAGACAACCAAGGAGCTATCTTCCTAGCCTCTAATCCAGCTCAAGAAGGACACACAAAACATATAGAAATTCCCTATCATTACATTCAGGAACGTGTCACAGATGGAAAATCATCTTTACTATGTTCCAACTGGAGAACAAGTGGCAGATATTTTTATGAAGAATCTTACCTGACAATGTTTTGAGGAGAATTACAAGTGACTCACACTTATCACCTGGGATCCTAAGGAGACAAGGCCTTAATTGGCAAAGCAACTCTGTTGACAGACTTTTGATTTGTGATGATGTCTACAGTTCAAGTCTGGGAGTTATACAGAAAGGTGTACCAGAAAGGTGTACTTTCTGTACAACTCTCATACTCTCCTAAGGTTTCCATACAACATGATAAGTGAAGGGGAGTGTTGAACTTATACTTTCACATTTATACTACTCAGTTGCTTCACATAGCATAATGGCTAGACCATTCTATTCTTATCCAGGGTCTAGATCTATGACATCACTATGATATCATTCATCTGCAAAGCAGCTGAAATGAACTAGCTGTTTGGTTGACATTTTGTAGCTTATGTATATTATGTTCCATGGGTAAATGTCTTTTGATTGGTGGATCAGTTTGATAAAACATATTCTCATCATACCAAATTGATAACATCCAATCAGCTATTTTATCAGTAATCTAAAATCATCATTAGGTTCAATACAGGCCCCAGCCAAAAGTGCTGTAGTATGAGAAATGATAAGCATGCAGTATTCAACAAACTGTATCTGAGCTATACTACCCTCTGGGCATGCTGAGTTCAGGAACTTGTGAATTCCCCAATACACTTCAATGAAGTGTTCTGGAGTCATGGGGTCATGGGTGAGTGTTCCAAACCTGTGGTATTCAAGAGCAATCACATAGGATGTAGAGACTAGAGTGACAAGTAGACTCATCAAACTTGGCTGGAGAGTGCTTGGACAATGGAGCTGTTGCCACACAATCTGTGAGATCACACTCTGAATACACTCATGTTCAAAGTATGAAATTGTGTTTGAATCCTAGAAGTTAACATAAGTTTTGAATCAAACCCAAGTGAAGTTGAGAATGTACAGCATCAAAGACATGAAGATATGCATAGTTCTCCTGTGTGAGGATGCCCTCAACCATATTGCACCTGTAATTGACCCTATCCCAATTGCCTTGTAGGGGTGCTTGTGGCCTGAAGAAGATGTTGATTGTTCTTTCTGCATACTGATGAAAAGCTGTACACACTTCCCACATAATGTTGACACAGTGCTTGCAAAGCTTTATGTGAGGTGGGCTATAGTTGAGCACCTCCTGGGATGCAGCATAGACAGATTCCTTGATCATTTCATTTCTTTCCTTCTTTGTATATGGCACTATGTCAATCAAGAACATTGAAGAATAGAGTCTGCTTTTGATGGTGGAAATGAGGGTCTTTGACTGTTGCTTTGACATCATCACAGTCTTGGCAGTACTTGCCAGTGGGGGTGGTGGTGGTGGTGGTGAAGGCATTCTCATTGTGCATCAGTGTTTTTTAGTTTTCGTAGTAATACCCTTTTAGATTGTCAGTGTGAGTGACATGCTTAGTTAGGTGTACATACTATTACCACATGTGAAGTTCTTTGAAACAAGTCTGTAGGGAGCTCACTACCATGTACAGGGAGCATTGTGACTTGAAATAAGTTCACTGAAGCTAGTGGTAACCCTATAGGATCAACATTCTGAAAAATGAGTGGTGGTCCAGGGTAGTCGGCTAATGCAGTGACCGGCTGTGTGAATGACTCTGAGTATGGCAAGCCTGAGGGGTTGGGAAAGCTTTGTGAGGCAATAATGGACAATCCCACCATGTGATCAGAGTAGATAGTTGATACAATCATTGACAGCCCTGGTGCATTTTCAGGGTAGGTGGATGATAGAGGAGCAGGGTGAGGATGCCATGATGACCCACAGCAATCAATCAATCACTGTTGTTCCAATAGTGGATGGCCCTACCACTGGCATGGGGTCAGAGTAGGTAGTTGATGTGATTGTTGATGGCCCTGGTGCATTTTCAAGGTAGGTGGATGAAGAAATGGGGTGAGGATCCCACTGTGATGACCTATCATAGTCAGACAATGGATTGATCACCATTGTTCCAAGTCTCTCCCCACTAAATGAACTGCTGGTGAGGTCAGGATATGAATGGTGGGCACTGCTTGGTCAGAGATCTTCTAGGAATGAAGGGTCTACCCATTCATAGTCATTGTTTGCCCTGCCTATGACAAAGTGTTGTCTAAAGGGATCAGGAACCTGTAGTATTCAAATGCTACTCAGTGAAATGCCAGTGATATTGAATAAAACTCATACATCTTGAGTCCAATGTCTTGTAGCACATGGAGGCATTGAGCTGAGAATGGTGGGAAGGAAACATACTAGCTCAGACTGGTCATGTGGACTTGGGCTGGTTGATAAGTGCAAACAGAAGCATATAACAAATATATTGTTGCACAGCATACATGCATGTGTCACATCAACTATGGTGTCCAATTTAACCATTGCCTAAACAAATAGAAGTAAGTAATTTACATGTTTTTAGGGGAACAATGTACCATTATTCAACCTGACTCCCATTGTCTAGGCTGCTGGTAGTAGGGGATTCATTAGCTGTCAAAACTAGTAAAAGGACAGTATGGCCCACTCAGCTACTGTCCCAAAGGTAGGAGAATGACTTATGTATTTACCTAGTAAAAGAGCAGTATGGCCCACTACAAGAACATAAGTAAAGAGAAAAGAAAAAGAAAAAGAAGCTAACTCACCTCAGCTGCTGCCCCAAAGGTAGAAGAATGACTGAGGGAAAAGAAACAAAAGAGGATGTTTAAATACCTATGGGTGGAGGTGCACACATAACTCTGCACCTCTGGTATCAACTCCACTTGGGGGTTTCATACCCCCGAGCATACACAAGTGTCAGATGTAAGCAAAGTGTTCAGAAGAAAGCAAGCATCAATAAAGAAAGGGAGAAATGGGAACCTGTCCAGATAAGGGCAAAGTAGGTGCATATGCCAATGTGTCCTTTTCATGCTCTAAATCCCTTTCTTGCCATAGTGTGAAACTCCATCTCCACTTGGGCTTGTTTCAGACTGGAGTTTGGAGGAGTAGCAGACCAGAAAGATAACAGACTGGAGATGAAGTAGGAGTTAGTCAGAGGTGTGGACTTTGACATTAGCATTGTCATCCATATATACCAGATCATCAAACATGTCTGAGTCTGAGTCTGATTCATCGGAGACAGGCTTGAGGTCAGACCAAAGCAACATTTGACTGAGTTGCATGTTGGTAACTGTCAATGCTGCTAATTCATCAGTATAGACAGTTTGGTGATAGGCCACTTCATTTTCAACATCACTACCATAAGCTTCTGCCTCCTCCTTGAAGATCCCCAGCTCCCTGCTAACAGCAGCTAGCTGTGCTTTGTCATGCTTCCAAACCTCAAGGAGGACATCTTTTATCTTTTCCAGGGCATTGATCTCATGAAGGTTTGCAGAGAGATGTGATATTATACAGTTCCTAGATGCATGTTTAGCAATATAAAATTTCTTGAAGAGGCCACAGGGCATGATAAGCCACATCTGAAAACATCTTCCCCCTAGCTCAGAGTGAATATCAAAGTGTGTTACAAGCACAGGTGTAGAGAAACCACCAACCTCAAGAGTGTCCTCAAGCATCAATGAGGTGTGTGATGTTCTCTCTAAAGATCTCATGGTGAATTGTAGCTCAAGAGGCTGGCTGAAGTATGGAACTTGTATGGTGTGTACATTCTCTATATCCTCATACTGGTTTCAATGGTGTACTTCTGAATGCTAGAATCTACTTTCCCAGGTGAACAGAGCTATGGAGGGAAGGGATTGAAGGGGGATAGTTTCATCTCCTTGTTGTCAACAGGGCACTTATGGGAGGGGGATTAGAGGAGAAGCTGATCAATGGAAAGGGGTGTCTGAGGGCTGGAATCGGTAGAGGTCTTCAGAGAAGATGAAAGGCAGGGAGTATGTTTCATGGATAGAGGTACTGTATAGCACAGTTGTGCTTGTGCAGCAGGTGAGTGTGAAGTGTTCCTTCAGGTAGAGCTTGAATACCTTTGTAATTCACAGCTCAATAGCTGCAGGCCCAGTGGTAATGTCGGAACTCCCACTGTACATCCTATGTGGCTTTATTGTAGTCATTTGAGACCTTGACTGTCTACAGGAGCCAACCAGTTCAATGTCCAAGTTGCAACATTCCTTTCTCTTCACCTGTCCACCTGGCTGATCATCTGAACTCAATGTCATGTACTCTGCTGCACACTGATAGGGTTCCAGTACCTGTTCCCCTGGCCCTTTTCAAACACCCTGGAGAGGTTCTCAAAGGCTGATATCATCCAAAGTCTGGCTACATATTTGGAAGAGGAGAAACCTTGCTGGATAAGCTACAGAAGGATATGTATGAAGAGCATCACACACATGTCCTATATTACCCATTCCAGGACAAAGGGGAATGGGAACTAGAAAAGTTTCTAGTGACACATCTGACTCAGGCAGAAATCAGAAAGTTCCTCAAGTTGAAATAGATGCATCCTGACCAAATCTCTGAAGATTACATTGACAGATCCCCCTTTACTAACCCAGTTCCTGACCTGACTGAAACCCTCATTCATGTCTACTGAACAATTAAGCAGATGGTTGGATGCCCTACCAGTGGACCCAAATGGCAGCATACTATGGTGACTGTCAAGGGCTGTCCAACAACCTGACCAATCTCTCTCATCTGGCATGATCCAAAGGCTGTTGTAGAGGATTTATTGAGCAATCCAGTCTTCACAAATCATATGACCTTCAATCCACACATTATTATGTAAGGGACAGAGAGGGAGTACAGTGAATTCTTTACAGGAGATCAAGCACATCAAATTCAGGTATGTTTATCACAACATACAAAATTCTTATCTTATTTGACACCATTACTGGTAGGACCAACTTCCAGAGGGGGCCATACTAGTGCCTATCATTATCTTGTCTGACAAGACATCTGTGACACACCAGACTGGGGGGCTTGAGATGCATCCCATTTTTATTACTATTGGCAATATTCAATCCAATGTTAGGATGCAAGCAACATCCCATGCATGGCAATGTGTGGCCTTCATGCCCATACCCAACCTTGATGTACATCCCAATTTCCAGACCATCCTATCCACTCACATCTTTCATTGGTGCATGGACACTGTTTTTGGATCACTTAAAAAGATGGCAAAATATGGTGTGGCCATGACAGATGCCCTAGGTGTTATGGTTATTCACTTGTATCCGCATGTCTTTTCCTTGTTGATATGTTGGCCTTCTCACTCCCCCATCTTTGGTGTCTTCTACTATGCTTATGAACACTTCCTTGTCATCACAAGTGGTCCTCTTACTTATGTGTGCTATCTTCAGTCATAGTCACTTACT
Source organism: Boletellus aff. emodensis (assembly GCA_038093915.1). Taxonomy (NCBI): domain Eukaryota; kingdom Fungi; phylum Basidiomycota; class Agaricomycetes; order Boletales; family Boletaceae; genus Boletellus; species Boletellus aff. emodensis. The sequence continues at coordinate 10,934 of JBBPTA010000429.1, forward strand.
CCTTCGGCCTGATGGTATCATCTTTGCTTACTCTTCCTTCCTTCCCATTGGACCTCATTACTCATGCTTACTCTTCTCTCCAATTTCTATTAGATTCTTCTACCTTCTATTACTCTCAAGTTTCCCTCTATTTAAGCAATTTCAATTGTATTGCACTCATGTAGACCATTCTCGATCTACACAATATACATGTTCTCTTGAGTCCACACAGTCCCTCCGTCCTTTGTCAACCTACCTGGTCTCCTCAGTCTTAGTTTGTTCAACTCCCTCAAACATATAGTCCCTAGTCCGTCCCTTTGGACATATAGTCTCTGTCCCCTATTGTGCTGAGTCATACCTCTTTGTGAGTGTCCTGCTCGACAAGTAAGCCTTCAGTCCACTTCCTCGAGACACATTCCGCATAACACTAGGATATGTCCAAAATTGCTTCACTCCCCTTGTTGCCTACATCACTGATCTGCCAGAGCAGCAGCTTGTTGCATGTGTTGCCAAAAACACCTCACCCATCACTACCATGACCCTACCACAGTTCAATGATCCCTTCCCCCATCCCCCTCAAAGTGGTGCAAATACCTTGCAGTAAATCCAGCAAATATGTGCTACCACACATCCCTGGGACATCACCATATTTCAGAAAAAGGCAAAGGAACTGAAACTACTTGGGGTTGATCTGCCATTTTGGTGAAATTGGAGATTTGCAGATCCTGCTCATTTTTTGAATGGTGAGATATTACATTCCTGTCACAAGTTTTTCTTTGATCATCCACTCAAGTGGTATGAGGAGAGTGCTGGAAGTGGTGTTCCTGATGTCCATTATAAGACTCAACACAAGCATGTTGGTGTTCATCACTTCAACTCAGGGATTTCCCATGTCAAGCAAATGACAGGCTGTGAGCACTGCGACATCCAATGTACTATTGTTCCTATGATTGCAAGAGCCTCTTCTACAATCACACCTCTCTTCATTTACAACATACATTCCATCATTTAGTTCATGTACAAGGTTCAGAGTCCTGCTCATACTGATGCATCCATTATATCTATGGTTGAAGCACTGGCTGAATTTCATGCAACCTGACAAGTTGTCATTGACATAGAAGTACAGCAAGGGGCCAGCAGAGTGAAGGCAGATCTCAACATTCCCAAGCTGGAGTTAATGCAGAGTTTTGTGTGCAATATCAAGGACAATGGTACTCTATTACAGTACACCACTGACATCATGGAACATCTCCTTATTACTCATTGCAGCAGCCATTCAGAAAAACCAGCAGGCAGGCAAGCACCTTCGTAGATCAGATAGTAACTTTGCTCAATCAGGATGAAAACATACAACATTTTGACCCCTACCTGATTCTCCACCAGTTGACACAGCCACTTGAAGATATTATTGTTATTGAAGATAAGGAGGTCACAACCATCAACCTGTTGGCTTCTTTTGTGTCCCACATCCTCCCCAACACCAAATCTTCCTTCACCAGACCATGTCCATTCCACAACTTTTTTGCAGACCCAAAGGGTCTTCTATCCTCATCTGGTGCCATCACATTCCATGTTACCATTACTCCTGATGTCACAGGGATCACTGTTACACAAATGTAAGCCCTTTATCCATTTCTCTATGCAGCACATTATATTGATCAATACATCTACTACACCTCACATAACAAACTAACACCTTTGTGGTCCCCTTCCTCAGGGATGGTCAATGTTTGGCATAAGTGCCACATTCAGCAACACTCATCTTTCCAAACACAATATTTAATGTGCAGTCAGGTGATCCAGGCTTATCCATGATCTGAGGAGCACCCATTTGGAGCACATGATGCAGTACTTCTTAGTTGCCCATATGTTGACAATATGATGGGTCAGTGCTCACTGTTGTGTTGTTCATATGTTCTGATTGGCATTTAGACATCAGTCAGATCATGACCATCTTCTCACTGAGTGTTCATGCTTATGTCAAGCTCCCCTCATACCTGGAGTTGCCCCTTGCTTTTGTTGAGTTGTTCACTGCATGTGCTAGTCCCACAGGGGACCAAGAGGAAGTTGGCCTCTACAGGGTGCAGCACCCACCTACAGATAGCCTTGCAGCTGGTCTGTCAGACTCCTATTCAGTGGTACAATTGACAGATATAGTGCATGTAGTGGAACTCATTCCCATATATGAAACAGTGGTTCCTGGGGTCAATCTATCAAAAGACTCATATTTGGATGCTTATGAACAGTATTATGTGAATTCATTTGCTGACAAGGAAACTTTCAATGTGATATGTTAGGTAGATTCATTTTATACCAACTGTTCCACTCCTATCCCTCAAGATATGATATGATATGCTTCACTTGAAGATCTAGTAATCAACCAACATGATAATCAGTACTTATGTTAGATCTGTGTTCAAGCAGATACCCATGTAGCAATGAGAACAAATCTATCCAAACAGGGAATTTTGCAACTAGTCCAAAAAAGAAATGGGTGCAGCCCATCCCAAAACTTGCTTCAGAAAGCCAATGTTCTCTTATCAACCAATAGCAGTAATCCCTCTTATCTTCTTATCATTCTATTTATATCCACCAATGGCAAATACTGCTCTTATCATCTATTATTATCATCCAATGGTGTTTACCTCTCAGGTTTAAGCTCCACTTAAACCTTATTTACTTTATGTACATAAGACAGGCCCTCATCACCCATATACCTTAGATCAATATCACACCCCTCTTTCCTCACCAAGTCCCTCATACCTAGGGACAAAGCTAGACCTCATTACCTTCCATTTGCAATTCACAAAACCTTGATCACCAACATCAGTCACTCCACTTGGAACAAGTGTGAGTCTCATCACCTCCACCCAATCTTCCTTGGTCTACATGTTGTACTGCTGTGGTGCTGTTGGATTGGTCATACCTGTACCATTTCCACAGTACCCTCAAGTACATAATACATATTTGCATGGCAGCTGTCAGAAAAAAAAACTTGCACTGTTCAGCTATGATCACTTCAGGACCATACAAATAGTGACAGATGGTAACAGACAGTAATAGGCAGTGACAACTGGTGCCTCAGCTAAGGTCCCATAGTCTTGGCTAATAGTGGAGGTCAGTTTGCTGATGTAGTGATAGAGTTTATGCTAGGGTTGACCAGTTTTCTTCTGGTGTAGATCTGGAGGAAGGCAGAGAAGGATTATGAAAGCAGTATGGGATCAGGAGAGTGGTCTGGCACAACTCCGAGGTCATTGGACTATTTTCTTCAATGATCAGAAAAATCTGATTGGTCTCAACTGTGATTGCTGGTGGCCAGTGGAGTCATCAGCAGAGTGCTACAAGCTAGAAGGAGAAGTAGGTGGAATAAATACTCCTACTTCCACACCTGAATCATGTGAATTCTCACCTTCAAGGTGGTCACTATCTGATATAGCAGTAGAAGAGGATAGAGATGAAGAGTGGATATAGGCAGATGGATAAATTAGAGCAAGAGCAATGATGAAATAGATTAGCAAAAGATAGAACAAGGTTGATAAAGTGACTTACCACGGTGAAGCAACAAAAGTGTAGTGATGAAGTGTAGTGAATGTGTCAAGGAAGGAATGGAGATGATAATGGTTGAGGAAAGAGAAGCTGTGTGAAAATTGTGAGGAGAGGCTGGTTTATATATGTTTGGGGGTACAAATAGAGACAAACAGGTGCGAGTTTTTTGCTAAGTCTATTCACTACACTTTGACTACACTGGATGCTACACTTTCTGGCTACACTTTGGATGGGAAATGGGAGGGTGGGGGAGGGGGAGGAGATGACATGGGAGGGTGGGGGTGGGGGTGGGGGTGAT
>JBBPTA010000430.1:0-14750 GCA_038093915.1 Boletellus aff. emodensis
CTTACCAATCTCCGTTACTAATCCACCTTCGGACTCCGTATATAAACCCTTGTACCCTATGCTGTAGTTTCTTTAGTTCGTATATCATCTAAGTCACTTCTCTTCTCGCTCAGTTGGATTCCGTCTCTGACCCTCTGTCTCCATTCTCCGAAATATAAGGACTGAACGTGCAAGGGTGCAGCGTGCTCTCCGCATCGCTGAAGCCAAGTCCTTACCCCTCCGACCCAACTCCGTTTGCCTCCGTCTCGTCCCTCTCTCCCTCATGCTTCCGACCGACCGGAGCAGAGCGGAGAAGAACCGGACTTGACACATATGAAACATTTGTTGTTTCTCATATGCTCTGCTCATTCAGTGGAAGAGAGTCAAACTAAGTTGATGTCCATTGCATTGGGGTCCCTTTCAGTATGCTTGGAACCTCCTCCATATGGGAGGGGGATATAGTCCCTCCTTCCTCGCAGCTGTTTGAGCTGGATTATGTTTTCATTAAACACATGCACTTTCTCAATCCACTCCTTCCATGTGGTTGGCTGTGGATTGACTGTGGCCATTATATTTGCAAGTCAATGGTCCACTCCTCATTGGAGGGTATCAATGAGGATGTCATTGTATCCTCTCTCCAACCCACTTCAAGCAACTTTCAGTTGGAAGGTGGAGCTGTAAGCATCAAAGCTCTCTTGTTTCTCTCTGTGAGCAAGTCCTTTCTCTCACTCGTCTGGGAAGTCGGCCTGTTTCATTTCATAGAGGTCATTCCTGGCTCTCTCCTTTGCTCTGATTGGAACAAAGGTGTTCCCAAATTCTGCTTTGAATTGGGTCCAAGTGTATTGATCAATCTTGAGATAGAGGCTTTCTGTGAAGATTACTCCTCTTCCTTTACTCATCTTATTGAGGCAGGTGATGATCTCGATGTTATCATTGACATAAATATGCTTATTCATAACAAAGTAAGCATCCATGGCAGTGAGCCAGCAATTTGCATCCAACACATCTCCAGAGAAGTCCACCAGGAGTCCAGCTTTTATTTCTGGGTGCTTCAGACTGAGGTGGTCCCCTTTGTCAGGCTCTGGGTTGCCTACAGCAGCTCCAGCTGGTCCTCTTTGTACATCTGCCATAGGGATATCTGGATCTGTGATCACGTTTATATGGAGGATTGGAGAGGGTGATCTAAAAGGAAGAGGGTCTTCAAGCGGAGTAACCAGTCTCAGGGTTGGGTTTTGGTCAGAATATTCTCGAGTGATTACTGGGGGGGCAGGAAGAGTAGGGGCAGTTCAGATATTTTCTGGAGTGACAGAGGGTTGTCTCCTTCTTTGTCCAAACAAGGAATTCAGAGGTGGTTGTGGTCTTCCTGATCCTGCAGCAATTCATCTATGGGGTTGTTCCAGGGAGGAAGATGCTGGTTGTTCAGTTTCTTCATAGAAAACATCTTCATCACTGCTTTCTGGAGGTCAGTATGATGTAGTGGAAATGCCTGCCCTTCTGCAAGTAGCAGGGGTGATTTATGACAGCTAGTTCTTTTGTTACATGTTACATGTTTTAAGTCCTAACATCAAGTGTACACTCCACAAAGTGGTACAAGACTTCTCTCTATCCATCTGATGGACTCAAGGATGGACTAGATACTACACATAGATTGTGTAGAACTAGCTAGAGAGTTACTACTGATACATGCATGAATAAATACTCTGACAGAGCTGTACCCTACTATACGGAGCTTAGGGAGATGCCAAATGGGGATATGGGGGGAAACACAGCCACAGTAAGAGATGTGGCTGTGGGAGAAACACATCTGAGAAGATAGGGGAACTGTAACACCATAAATGGTAAATGGCAGATCGGACCTCCTAAAGTGGAAGGTGTAACACCCCCTTTAGGACAATAGCCCTTCCAGTGGGAAGAACAGGAACTCAGGGTAAACAATGTCATCAATATACTCCACACAGGATTCCAAAGGAAAGAGGGAGGACAAATGGGACACAGAATGAAGGGAGAGACATAGACCAATGGGAGAGGAAAGAAAGAGATAACAGCCAACCTCTAGTTCATTTGTAACACTTTCCAGGGGTAGAGATCCTCATTGACAGTTTTGTGGTACTTCCTTGGCTCCTCATCTGCATCCTCAGACTTGGAGTCAACTGAGTGTTGTTGATTGGAGATGGTGGTCCTCAAGTCAGGTGAGCATACAGTGAATGTGATTGCAGGCTCTGAGTCTGCTTTGGTCAAGGGAGAAGGCAAGGATGGGGGTGTGGCTGAAGAGCCCCTATTGATGGGGGCTTCTTGGACTTGAGCTGTCCTGGACTAATTCTACTAAGCAGGCTGTTGGATGTCATCAAGGATGGTGATGTAGGGTGAGAGGGCAGTGGTGAGCTCATCTTCAGAGGGTTCAACCTCTCCAGAAGTGAGGGCTGACTTGATTTGGAGAATGGCTCTTACCTTTGACACTTCATGCCTTTTGAACTAGTTGATGACTCCAATGGCCCATTCAACTGCTACTGTGGTGAAACTGGCTGGAAGGGAGTATTGTCAGGTTCCTTTGTTAGACGACTGAGAAGGGATGGTCTGGTTGGAGGAGGATGCATGTTGTAACATGAGGGAAGTTGTTACTAACAATCTAGAAATAGGGCACTACCTTTTTATGTGCGAGCCCTTAGGTCTACAGGTTTGTCTGCATTCAGGCTCTTCTGCTTCTTTGTTTTCTCCTTGGCCTCGGATGGAATACTTAGATGACGTCATCTATCCGGCATTTCCCTTTTATCCACCAGATGGAACTTCCCTTTAACTGAATTGTCTGACATAGTTCCTTGTTCCCACATTCTCCATCCGGCGTTACACTTCCCCTGTTCACGGACGCATCATCTCCAACAGCCATATCTCTTACTATGTCTGCGTTTCCCCACGATCCCCATCTGGTATCTCCTTATCCGTAAGGTACAGCTCTACCAGGATATATATTTGCACATGTACCACTAGTAGTCCTTAGCTAGTTCTACGCAATCTACGCCTAGGATTTAGTTCGTCCTCGAGTCCGGCTGGATAGAGAGAAGGAAGCTCGCTAAGTTCACGCATATGCGTAACAAAAGAACTAGCTCTTCAAAACTGCCCCTGCTATCCTAGCAGTAGGGCGAGACCCCCTGAAGAAACACGTCCTACCGACCCCCGGAGAGTAGCGACGACGACGTCTTCGAAGAAGAAGCCCCTCATTATACACCATCCCCTTCCCCCCAACTGAGAAGGATCGCTGGAGGAAGCGCTCCCCCGACGAATCCCCTCTTTAGTCAAAGAAGGAGAAGAACTTCTGTAACCCCGGAATATACCGCCAAACCAACTCAGTTACTCACTCCTGTAACTAGAGAATCTTCCCAACCCGCTTACAGACCAAACACCCTGGGCACTCCTCACCCAGAACCACGATCCCCTTCCCCTATCCTTTCCCCCTCCCTCCACATCACTATCGACCCAGATCCAGACGTCATCATGTCAGATCCAAAAGGAAAGAAACAAGCAAAGGTCTTGGAGGACGATCCCCCTGAAATAGACCCCAAGTCCCCAGAAATTAAAGCAGGACTACTGGGAGACTTCTCAGGAGAAGCTACAGACACTTCTTGATGGATAGCTGCTATGGAAGCCTACTTCATCATGAACCGACACATCTATTACCAAGATGATGTGAAAATAGCTACATGCCTCAACAAAATGAGCAAAGGAAGAGGGGCAGTCTTTGCAGAAAGCCTATACCCAAAGATTCCCATCTATACTTGGGACTTGTTCAAGGAGGATTTCAACAATATGTTCATTCCGATCGGAGTAAAGGAACGAGCTAGGAACGACCTCTATGAAATGAAACAATCCGATTTCCCGGATGAAAGGGAAAAAGCTCTCCCACAACAGGAGAAAAGAGGAAGCTTCGATGCATATACTGCTACTTTCCATCTGAAAGCAGCAAAAAGCGGCCTCGAAACTGGGTATGACAAGATCTTAATTGATACCCTCAGAAGAGGAGTAGACCACCGACTCGCCAATATGATGGCAACTGTCAACCCCCAACCAACAGGTTGGAAGGACTGGGTTAACAAAGCCCACGTCTTCAACGAGAATATAATTCGGCTCAAGCAGCTAAGAGGAAGAAGGGATTATATTCCTATGCTGCATGGAGGAGGAACCTGTCACACAGAAAGGGACCCAAATGCCATGGATATTGACTTCGTCAAGCTCTCCCCGGTAGAAAGAGCGGAGCACATGAAAAACAATAAATGTTTCGTGTGCCACCGGACGGGGTGTAGGTCCTCCAATCATAGGAAAGGAGCAGGAAGCCCTCGGAACTGGTGAAAACCCCCCCAAAAGATAAATACCGTCGCTATCACAGAAACCGACACCTTGGCTACTTTTATCCAAGGATCAAGTTTACCATGAGAAGAATTGCTTCGAATCCTCAAAGTCTGTACTACTGAGGATGAAGAAATTCGCATGATCGCAACGGATCAGGATTTTTAGAAGGGAGGGAAGAAATGATGGCTTCTTCTCCCCTATCTTTAGCGCCTGTATTTGTAACTGGTATGAAAGCTCGAGCAATCAAACTCCCTATTCTCTTGTACCAAGGCACAGGTCAAAATCCCATCGAAACATCCGCACTAGTTGATAGCGGAGCAACAGGAAGCTTCCTTAGTAAATTTCTGGTCCAAACCCAAGGATGGAAGACGAAACGTTTGCCCAAACCTATTCTGGCACACAACGTAGACAGATCTTTAAACAAAAACGGAATGATCCGTAGCACAGTGACAATAACCCTGTGCATTGGAGAATACTTGCAACAAATGACCTTCCTCGTCTTGGACTGTGGCAAGGAAAAAGTTATCCTAGGGATAAATTGGCTAAGGCAGGCAAACCCAAAAATTGATTGGGCCACCAGGAAAATAGAGCTTCCCGATATTCACAAACCTCCCACAACCGACAGAACTGAATATCGATACCTCCTACAATATCTCACTGAAGAAACGCTATCCAAAGTAACCCTATCCACCGAGTTGGCACAAAAATCCAACCAACCAATTACAGAATTACCAGCACGATATTCCCAGTATAAGGATGTCTTTGAAGAACCTAAAACAGGCGTACTCCCCCCTAACAGATCATACAACCATGCCATAGATCTAAAACCGGACTTCTCCCCAAGAGTAGCCAAAGCTTATCCACTAAATCCAAACGAACTACAAGTCTGTAAAGACTTTGTAAATGAACACCTTCGCTCAGTGTCATATCCCGTGTTCCCACTCCGGTCCTCCGGACCATCTCCAGTCAAGGACTCCGGTGCGATCTTATCACAGACGCACCTCGTACATATCGGACATATCTCCGTTTCCCCTTTTGTACATCCTTATTCCATTTATAGTAACTCCGTCTCCTCTTTCCCCTTTCGTCTTAGTTCCACCCTTAGACTTCCTCCAAAGCTGTGTTCTCTATGTGCGCACAGCTCCGGCTTCTCTTGTATCCGGAGCACAGCTCCGCAGTTCCTTTGCTTAGTCCTCCTACTTACCAATCTCCGTTACTAATCCAACTCCGGACCTTCATATATAAACTCTGTACCCTCTGTTTGTAACCTCAGTTCGTATATCGAATCTAAGTCACTTCTCTGCTTGCTCTATCGGATTCCGTTCCGATTGTCAACTCCGTCCTCCGAAATACTTAGGACATACTTTGCGCAAGGGCACAGCGTGCCACCTGCATCGCTGAAGCCAAAGTCCATCTGCCTCCGACGACTCCGCCCCTTCGCCCAGTCTCCCTTCGCACCTCCAACCGACCAGAGCAGAGCGGAGAAGAACCGGACTTGACACTCAGGAAAAATCCGGCCTTCAAAATCCCCACAAGCCTCCCCATTCTTTTTCGTCCAAAAAAAAGATGGAGGACTACAACCTTGCCAGGATTATCAATATCTAAATTCGGCTACCGTGAAGAATGCTTACCCTCTCCCTCTAATCTCGGAACTCATCGACAGCCTACGAGATTCCACCATTTTTACTAAAATGGATATCAGATGGGGCTACAACAACATTTGCATCTTACCTGGTGATGAATGGAAAGCCGCGTTTAACACACCGTTCGGACTATATGAACCACTAGTCATGTTCTTCAGATTGTGCAATTCTCCGCCCACCTTCTAGGCCCTCATGAATGACATCTTCAAGGATATGATTGCGGAAGGATGGCTCATCATCTATATGGACGACCTAATGATCCATACCCATGAGGATCAGGAGCTCCATCACTTACGAACCCTGCATGTACTCAAAAGGATGAGAGACCACCAGCTATACCTTAAGCTCAGCAAATGTCATTTTAACATCTCTGAAGTAGAATATCTCGGGATGATTGTTCGTCCTGGATCAATTACCCTCAACCCAATCAAATTACAAGCCATCAAGGACTGGACACCACCCAAGTCCGTAAAAGCAGTATGATCCTTCATCAGATTTTGCAATTTTTACCGAAAGTTCATCCCCAACTTCTCCGCCATTTGTTGACCTCTGCACGACTTAACAAAAAAGGACCATGTTTGGACCTGGACTCCCCACTGTGAGGCCACATTTCAACGATTACAACAAGCCTTTTTGGCCACCCCTGTGTTGAGACTCCCTCGATCCACTGACCCCTTCTGGGTTATGACCGATGCCTTGTTGGGAGCTGCCGGCGCAATTTTAATGCAAAAGGACACCAATGGCAATCTCCATCCATGTGCTTACTATTCACGGACGTTTTCTCCAGAGGAACAAAATTATGACATTTATGACCAAGAACTCCTCGTGGTCATATGTGCCTTGGAGGAATGGCGACATTACCTCACGGGGACAGCTCACCCCGTAACAATCCTCACCAACCACAAAAACCTAGCATACTTCAAACAACCGCACAAGCTGTCCCGATGACAAGCTCGTTGGATGTTATTCCTACAGGACTTCAACTTAACCTTTTGCCACCAGCCCACACGATCTATGGGACCCACCAACACCTTGTCACAGAAGGATGATGTAGACACTTCGCTTGACAACCACGATGTTGTCCTTCTCCCTGACGACCACTTCATCTCCCTTATCGACCTGGCCCTTGCGGACAAAATTACCCATTCTTCCTCTACGGACCCTCTAGTCATTTCCACCCTGACCACCCTACAGGATGGGCGTTCACTCCTCCCTCATGCGACAGTGCAGGATTGGCATTTCACGGATGGCACTTTATACTTCAAGGGTTGCCTCTATGTCCCAGAGATCACTTGCCACAACCTGGTGCACTCCATTCACACTTCTGTGGCGGGTGGACACACCAGCACTTTCTGCCTGTTACACCTGTTACAGCGCGACTACTGGTGGCCGGGTTTACCCACATTCGTTCAGCGCTATGTTGCCGGATGTGCCAACTGCCAAGCCAACAAGGTAATTACACACCCAACCGTGCTGCCGGCTTCCCCCCTCGCCAGCACCACCACCCACCCCTTTGAATCTATTTCCGTCGACCTTATCACCGGTCTCCCCCGCTCGGGTACCTTTGATGCTGTCATGGTCATGGTCGATCATGGCCTTATGAAGGGGATGGTACTTTGCCCCTGTACATCGGATATCGATGCAAATGGAGTCGCACAATTGTTCTTTGAGAGAGTATTTTCCCGATTCGGTCTACATCAACGGTGTATTTCCGATAGAGGGCCCCAATTCACCTCTGCCTTCACTAGGGAATTGGCAAGATTGCTAAACTACGACCTCACACTATCTACCGCCTACCACCCACAAACCGATGGAGAGACAGAACACATCAACCAGGAACTAGAAACTTACTTAAGACTTTTCTGCAAAGGGAATCCCTCCATTTGGGCCTCCCTCCTCCCCATGGCGGAATTCTCTCACAATGCAACCACCCATTCCATGACCACCCAGTCCCCTTTTTCTCTCATGATGGGTTACGAACCCAGGGCCTACCCAGCCATCGGAACAACCTTTCTCCCAGCACTTGAACTGAGACTCACCCGTTTGGACAATGCCCAAAAAGAAGCGCAGCAGGCACATCATATCGCCCAACAAAAAATGAAAGAACAAATCAGGACCAACTTCTGCCCCTGGAAAACGGGAGACAAAGTATGGTTGGACAACCGAAATCTCAAACTTCGATATGCCTCAAGAAAACTAGCACCGAAAAGAGAGGGCCCCTTCGAAATCCTCCAGGTCGTCTCACCCACCGTCTATAAGCTCAAACTTCCCCCCACCTGGAGGATCCATCTGGTATTCCACACCAACCTATTAACCCTGTACAAAGAAACTGCGGAACACGGTCCCAATTTCCTTAATCCACCTCCGGAACATATAGATGACGAAGAACGTTACGAAGTGGATCAAATCCTCAGTCATCGAGGTACCGGAGGAAGAAGGCAGTATCTGATCCGATGGAAAGGTTACTCATCCACAGAAAACACCTGGGAACCGGAACGGAACCTCACTGGCTCCCACGAACTCCTTCTGGAGTATAAAGCTGTGTGGCCCAAGGACTTCCCTCCAGCAAGACGAAGAAAACCTGACAAGAGAACTCTATAAGTAGTACTGGTCATGTCTCTCTTCACATCCCCAGTTTTCACCTTCATCTTCATCTTTTCCACCTGTTTCACACTCCCCCTCTTTTTCTTTTTGATCTTGGTTTGGGACTCCCATCGACACATCCTAAAGCTTCGGACCGACATCCACTACGCCCTCACTCCCTCTGTCGTCACCTTTTGTCACCACATCCCCGAGCATACCATTAACGACAACAACGCCCCACACCAAGACGCACCAGCCCCTCCTATCGTCGACATCGAACAAACCAGGGTGTGGAATTTCGCCATCACCTTCCCTAACGAAGACGAGACAGAGTGGGGCGCCGCTAGAGGGACCGTGTGGTAGTTCTCAAACCATTCACCCTTTTTGGCTTTTCATAGACTTAGTGGCCAACAAGGTAGCGAATGAAAATAAGATCGGGTGTGATCTCCTATCTCATCTGTTTCCTATGGCTCAGCAAGTCTCTAGGCCTATTACTATTGGTGACCTACCTCCTCTTCGTCTCACTCACCTCCCTTGCTTCCACCTTATTTCTTTCCTCTTGGACGACTTGTTAGAAGATCGAACCATTGTCCTATTACTAGAAGACACCCCTGCATTTCAAAACAACTCTAACCTCCCACTCCTCCTTCATCTCCACCATTTCTACATCGTCACCCGCGAGTCTACGTACATAGCAATCGATACCCTCAACTCGGTAGAGGATCACGAGTCCCATGCCCGAATCAATACCAATCTCGCCCTGGCCAGTCTTTCCAGTGCCAGAGATGCCATTGTCCAGTTTGCCCTCAACGAGGGATTGGGAATCGCAGTCCAGCAGCTCCCCCGAGGAAACCTCCTCCCCCATCTTAGAAACCGAATCACCGCCCTCACCACAGATGAACGAAGATTCTATTTCTTCCCCGACAATGCCACCTCTGACGTTGGTATGGACAGCAGTACAAACCGAACACAGCCCTCTCTTGAACCGACATCACCAGCCTTCTCAACCCCTACCACCCCTGCACATAACTTCACCCCCATTAGACCGGACACCCCACACCCAGATCCAACCACCCCTGTCGGTTCTTCCCCCAAGCTCATTGCAGTCCCTGATGCTCCCCGACCTGTGAGAGTACATGTATACACTGAGCGAGCTAGACCTCCTGCAAGACTGGGTAACTACCATCACCAGGGTTTTAGAGGAAGATCCCCTGCCCCGACCAGGGCTATGGGTTGACGAAATATTACAAGTGACCGGGAGTCATCTGTCGACATGGTCTCTACCACCCCTATCTCTCCTACACCTCGAGGGAGCGATCGATCGGCAATCTGCCACCAATGTGGGTCCAGAGATCACTATCGACCCGCCTGTTGACATTATCTCTGCCCTTTCTGCCACCTTCCCACTCCAGGGCATCCCCAATATGCTTGCCCAGAACGTATTTGCACGGCTTGCGGAAAGCGTGGCCATGGAAGACCAGCCTGTCTGTCCCTCTCCAACAATTACGCTTCCGATGATGGAGACGGACACGACGTCAATACCGGGGGAGGTAGTGTCTGAATCGGTGATTCAGACCAACAACAGGGGTATTGTTACTAACAATCTAGAAATGGGGCACTACCTTTTTATGTGCGAGCCCTTAGGTCTACGGGTTTGTCTGCATTCAGGCTCTTCTGCTTCTTTGTTTTCTCCTTGGCCTCGGATGGAATACTTAGATGACGTCATCTATCCGGCATTTCCCTTTTATCCGCCGGATGGAACTTCCCTTTAACTGAATTGTCTGATATAGTTCCTTGTTCCCACATTCCCCATCTGGCATTACACTTCCCCTGTTCACGGACACATCATCTCCAACAGCCGTATCTCTTACTACGTCTGCGTTTCCCCACGATCCCCATCTGGTATCTCCTTATCTGTAAGGTACAGCTCTACCAGGATATATATTCGCGCATGTACCACTAGTAGTCCTTAGCTAGTTCTACACAATCTACACCTAGGATTTAGTTCGTCCTCGAGTCCAGCTGGATAGAGAGAAGGAAGCTCACTAAGTTCACACATACACATAACAGAAGTGATGGGAAGTGAAGTGACTGAGTGTAGCACAAAAAACAGGCCTGGTAGGGCAGGGAGAGAATAGCATATATATATTGTCTCCATACAGCTAGGCAATGTGGAACAAAGGGGGAAGGTAGGACAACAAAGGGAAAACATAAAATAAGAGAGATTACAAAAATAGAAATATAGTGGGAGTAGTGGCTGCTTTTGGTGTGCTTCCTAGTGCTTATGTAATTGCCTTAGTACAGTCACAATATGTGCATTTACAGACTGATTACATAAGCAAAAAATTGCACTGCATGGCCAGGGATTTGACCAAAACAGGACTATTGTAAAACTTGCAAAATATGATTACAGTAACTATAGGGATTTCTTGCAAAACAACAGCAGGGTCTGGTGTTCTGTAATGAAGGCCATGAAGTACATTTGAACAATGAGAGGTGTGTCAACATTTTGTGAGTACTGGAGAAAGAACTACAGAAGAAACCTCTCCACAGATTGCTTGTCATGCATGACATAGCTTGTACAAGAGAGGATTCTATTGGGAAGATGTGAAAGCAATTACCTAGATACATCAACCAGTTGGAAAATGGAAAGCTGTCATATCCCACAATCCCACTCCAGTCCTCTGGACCACCTCCAGTCAGAACTCCAATGCAATCTCCCCACAGACACACTTCGTAGATATCGGACCTATCTCCATTTCCTTTTATGTACATCCTTGTTCCATTTATGGTAACTCCATTTCCTCTTTCCCCTTTTGTCTTAGTTCTGCTCATAGACCTCCTCCACAGCTGTGTCTCCTATGTGCACACAGCTCTACAGTACTTTTGCTTACTCCTCCACTTACTGATCTCATACTTACCAATCTCCATTACTAATCCACTCTCAGACTTCATATATAAACCTCTGTACCCTCCAATGTAACTCTTCAGTTCATATATCAATTATAGTCACTTCCCTGCTCACTCTATCAGATTCTGTTCCAATTGTCATCTCTGTCCTCCAAAATAATAGGACATACTTCACACAAGGGCACAGCATGCCACCTGCATTGCTGAAGCCAAAGTCCATCTGCCTCTGATGACTCCACCCCTTTGTTCAGTCCCCCTTCGCATCTCTGACTGACTGGAGCAGAGCAGAGAAGAACCAGACTTGACAAAAGCAACATGCAGGTGAATGAGTGAATTACATTAGCACACCTGCCCCATGGTTGGAGAAATTGAAACAATCTAAGAAGGATGAGCTAGTTGAGTTATTCCATGCCACTATGAGTTCAGAACAACTGCACACCAAAGTTTGTGCTTCTTGTTGGGAACAAAAGTCATCGTGGGAGGTTGAACATTTCAAATGGACTGATTTAGAAATGTCACTATTGATGCATCCAGACCAATGACAGAATGGATATACAGTTGTAGATGCTCAATGGTTGATTGGAACTGGACAGCAATGCCTTCCATTCAGACAAAGCCATAAGTGGAACACCTTTTTACTTCAGCCAGAAAGTGTGTGGGAGAAGGAAGGAGCATACTTGTGACTTTGTCAACAGCATGCACATGAAATGTCAAAGGGGCAAACACCTGCATTGGCTGCTGCAAATCATAATCATGTCAGAACAATCCTAGACAAGCTCAGTGGACTCACCTTCATGGAAGAAATGCTAATCACCAAGTGCCAAGCGAAAATGGTGATCATATCCACTTGAAAGAGAAAGGGGTGCTACCAAACTCTCAATGAGGTCTGAAAGGACATGTCATCATTTACCTGCAGCGACTGAAAAACATGGTTACTCTGTTGCCTCCAAGTAACAATGAGGTTTGCAAGATGCTATGTGTACTGTTCATGGGTTCAAGCACACCTTCTGCTGAGTGGATGAAAGAACATGCATATCCTCTGATCGTTCAGCGAACGAAAGTTGAAACAGCTCCCCAGTGGCTTTGTACACACAATCCACTATGTTGCAATGTTGCGATAAGTCCGGGAAGAATTGGAGCCATACCACACGACGACGTGATCTCGATACACATGGAACATTGTCTACGTCGTCACTAACCAACGGCCATCAAGTAGCGGGCATTGCCGCGCAACGCGGCCCTCTGTTATTCAATACCGAGGCTTTTTGTCTTGCGTCAAGTGGTTGGTCACGTGTATGAGACTATTTTGGTCTGTATGTACTTGTCGGTCCAAGCTTGTACTTAGTTCACCATATAACTCGGCTCGCGAGAGGGTACCTTTCCAGTTATCCCCAACATGAAGTCCAGTTTCCTACTGCTCCCGTTTGTTGGCGGGTCCCTCGCCGCTACTATTCCAGCGTTCCATGGCTCAGAGAATGCTCCCCAAGTCATCCTCAACGGCCAGACTTTCGATGCGAGCCCCAGCGCAACGGAGGGCTTCAATCTTGACCTTAACGAGGTTCGGCTCGTGCAGCTGGAAGGTCAAGGCCCCGTGCGTATGACAGAGCTCGAGAAGGTCAGCCACAGCTACCAGTGCCTTATACGCTTGACACCGTTGCCGGAATAGATCGAGGCGAAAGCAAAGGGCGTCAGGTTCTTTGATGTGTAGGTGCCCCAACTTGATGCTTCATGTACTGTGTGATGACCGTATGCTTTAGTACAGATACCCCTGACCTTGAATCCTTTTCTCGCTTGCGGCCGCAGTCCACGGGTGCGTGATTGATAGAGACGGACCTTGTCCCCTTGTTAAACGCCAAACAGTCTCTTACGCACCGCCGAGGTTGTATGAACAAGTGTCCAGCGTCATCCAAACCCTGTCGACCGCGGGTCCAAGAGAGAATCTGGAGAAGTTTTCTAGCTTCCATACACGACGTACGAGCCATTTGTTTGACCTTTCTGCTCCGTACTTACTGCTGTTGGCTTACAGATTATCGTAGCAAGGTTTGCTGTGTCGTAGCATGACATCGTGCAGGTACTAATGGTCGATTATGCAGACCGGAAGGGAGAGTCAAAAGTGGCTGCTATCGAAGGTTGAACAGGTGCGATTCACGTTCGTTTTGCTGATGCATAATCGACTAAACCTCCGTAGATTACAAAAGAGAATGCCTCCCCAGTGCTAAAGCCACGCATCCAAGTCGATGAATTCGAACACCCATGGGGCCAGAATACCATCGTGCGGAGTGTGCCTTGCTTCTCGACTATACATTGATCTCGTCCTAGATCGCTAGAATCAATGGCTCGTCTCAAACGGATGACAGAATCGTGATACTTGGTGCTCACCAAGACAGGCAAGTAGTTTGTCACTGATGTGAACACATTGACAGCTTTGAGCAGCACCAATATGTGGCCTTTCTTGCCAGCTCCAGGTCAGTATCAGTTGGGCGGTAGTGAAGTGTTATAAACGTTTATCCAGGCGCGGACGACGATGGCTCTGGCACGGTCTCCATCCTTGAGGCCTATCGTGCGCTTTTGGCGTCTGGTTTTGACCCGGAGAGACCCGTTGAGTTCCACTGGTATTCCGCTGAGGTAAGCTCCGTCATTGTGGCTTCCGATTTAGGAGCTTATATGATACGCAGGAGGGGGGATTACTCGGATCGCAGGCAGTGGCTCAGGCCTATGCCGCTCAGGGCCTCGAAGTCTATGCTATGAGTCAGGTATGGTCAAGGTTATCTTTACTGGTCTTCGCTCATTGTCGTAGTTTGACATGACTGCATGGGTCAAACGGGGCACCAAGGAAGAAGTCGGCGTGATCGTAGACTTCGTAGATGACACGCAAGTTTCTTTTTTGCTCGCGTCGTAACCTATGAAAGCTTACCGCGGAGTCTAGCCTGACCAAGTACAACAAGCAACTTATTGACGCCTATCTGTCTATCCCTTATGTCGAGACCAAGTGCGGTTATGCGTGTTCAGACCAGTATGTGTTTCCCAATCTCTCCTACCTCGTAGTCCGCTAATGAGTTGGCCACAGTGCTTCTTGGTCCAAAGCTGGATATCCGTCCATCTTTACCATTGGTAATGTTGTTCCGACTCCAATAGTAATCTTATTCATTCCATTTTAGAGTCGACATTCCAGAATGCTAACCTCGACAACATTCACAGCAGCAGAGAGTAAGTTTTTGTGTGTCACCATGACTTTTTGCTAATTATCTGCAGTCGCATTGATGTCTCACCTGAATTTTCATTTGACCATATGTT
>JBBPTA010000431.1:1517-14744 GCA_038093915.1 Boletellus aff. emodensis
GTGTCCGTCTTGAGCGCGGCAAAGTCGACCTCTTCTATTTTGACGTCCTCAGTCTCGAGGCTCTTGACGTACGTGACGATGTCCTTGCCAGACAAGAACAAGGTTGAGCTCGAGGAGAGCGCGTGGACGGCGAACGGCGCAGACGATGACACGAGGGAAGCATCAATCACCGTGACCACCTTGGAAAAGGCGTCCTTGTTCAACGCCAAGAGAGACACTGCGATGGGCAAGGTATCAGGCTCCCCGAACACGCCAAGACAGGTAGACCAGAGGGGAAGGGGGACGCACGCGAGTTCTTATCGAGCCCGAAAAACTCGGTGAGGAGGTCCTCCGAGGCCAGACGGAGTTCTTTGAGATTGAGCTTTCTCGCGAGGGCAGACGAACTGGTTTCCGTCTCATCGCGCGCGATGACGATGACGGGGACCGGGGTGGCAGACTTGGCGGTTTTGGGCTTGTAAACAAGTGTTTTGATCAACTCGAATGATTCGGGGACGGAGCTGGTAGCGAGCAAGGCATCGCGCCAGGACGCCGGGGAATTCGTGTCCGCGTGGGTCACTGATGCGGTCGGAGTGATGGAGATGGATGCGAGAGAGGCAATCAGAGAATCTACAGAGGACATTATGGGCTTTGGCAGAGGCGGGCTGGGGCGAGGTCGGTGTTTAAAGGGAGGGCGAGCGTCTGACTCGATAAATCTGCGAGCCGTTATCAGATCTGGCCCCGCCCCGCGACGCCTCTCGCGAATGGCTACCGTCCGCGAAAGCGCATGGATCCGTCGCAGAGCGTGCTGAGCAGCCCGCATGCGACCACCCGAAATTTTCAGCAATGAAACAGACGAACACGACCCGCGCCTTTTTCACGCGATACGTAACAACACGACCATGTACGACCACCATCCTCAGTGCCATTCAATATGGATACGCCGTGCCAGGAGGGAACATCATCGGTTCCCGGACTTCGTCGCGCTTTGCCTTGCCACAGAGCAGCTCCACCAGCTTGAACACAAAGGGAAAGACAGTGCCTATACGTATGAGGCATCGGGCAGTGCACCGTCTGACGGCCGAAATACTCACCTGGCCCTCGACTGGACGGGGCCGACGTCACACAACAGTACAAGAGTGGAGCCATTGTGCACGCACCTCGTGACGAGAGTTCCCTTGCCAGGAACCCCGTCGGACACGACAACGGAGTCCTCTTTGTAATCATAGACTGGAGAAACGCGTCTCGAGCCGTTCTTTCCTTGACGCTCGACCCACTCACCCGATGCGAGGTCGTTCTTGACGACTGGATGCGACGTCACTGCTTGGGGCGGAAGACCGGCTGTCTTTGCAGCCAGTGTACCTAGGAGGAGTAGGGTTTTCGCTGCCTGAACATGGGCTTGTGACGCACCTGCGCATATCATTGCCACGACTTTCTTGCTTTCGTAGTATTCCCTCACCAGGGTCTGCACTTCTGTGGACTGAGAGAGCGTCTCGGCACCCTTGAGCCCGCCGGGGACGATCAGGGCATCGTATTTATCCTGTGGAGCGTAGATGAGTCTGCCAGTGTCCCTCGGGTTGCACATACCGGGCCCGCGTTCAGGGGCTGGAGGGTGGTGTCAGGCAAGATCTTGATTCCCCTCGAGCATACGACCAGGGCTGGGCTCGTCCCCACGGATCCGTACGGAGATCCACCGCCTTGCACGTTCGCGGACGTGCACTCGACGCCCGCACGAACGAGCGTGTCGTAGGTGATGGTGCTGCCCGGGTGAGCGTATTAACTCGCGGGGGCCTGCATGGCAGCGTTTGCTCACAATTCCATCTCCTCTGTGCCGTCTGCGATCAATATGAGCGCTCTCTTGGACATCCTGTCTTGATTATCAGGTGGTCGACGGACTTGTGACAAGCGCGCGATCAGTGTCTCGGATCCCCTCAGGCGGGTGTCGGCGCGACAGGTCCAATGGGCAGCGCCTCTTCTGATGGGTATTGCCCGGTGTAGCCTCAGGAGGCTCATGCTGGAGCAAGAAACGATATACTAATCCAGTGTCTAATCTAATACCCCAAATTAACCCTGAAGTTAATATCCAGTCTCGTCGTTCGTCGCCTTCTTCAGCAAGTCTTGCCAGTCCAACGCTAACTTTGTCAGTGTTTTACTTCGAGCTGTATACCACGGGATGAGAACAGCCTTGCTCTTTTTGTGCAAGAACGCAACACTGACCAAACACGGAGAGAACTTCGCGTAGGAGGTCGCGTTTAAGCATCCCCACTATCGTCGGACACCAACAATCGCCGTCCCTTCCCGGCCGCCTGCGTCACAGTCATTCACTTGTCCACACTCCCCTCAAAAATGGGACACCCACCAAAACACTGGCCCAAACAGCTCCCTGATGAGCTCCTCCCCCTTTGCCCTAAACCCTTCGTCCGCGATCTTCTTTGCGTACAGGAGCAACGCCTGCTTGTACTCCGACGGACTCTCGAGTGCCTTCGCGGCGTGCATCTTCGACTCGAGATGGCCCAGCGTCAGCGCTGCGTGCCACCACTGGGGTCGTTCCCTGTGTTCGGTTGTCCCCGCAATCGCACTGATGGCACCTTCGATGGAGGCGACAACCTCTTTGTTCGCTCGTTGGCGGCCTTGCCAGACATCCGACCCTTCAGCCCACCAGCGCTCGCTAAGTTTGATCCACGTTTGCAGCTGAGGGTCAAAGGAGTACGTGATCCCGGTCGAACACTGAATGATGGGCGCGCCATTCGGCCGAATCGTGGCCGAGAGAATAGTGCAATTCGGGAGGTTCAATAGCGACTCAACCGTGACAGGTGGAAAATACGCGACTTGCGACTTGACGTTTCTACTGAGCTGTTACGGGATGGGCCTGTTGATGGGCTAACATACTCACAGACAACTCAGCTTCCCCGATGCGGTCAACAACAGGAGCGCCGTTTTGCAGCCATGTATCATTGCGCACGGGGAACCCAGACTTAATGTGGGCATTATCCTTTTGTGGTGTTCGCGGTCAGCTTCGCTCACAGGAAGTATATGATACCTATACGTACCTCCTTCCCGTGTGTGAATAAACGCTGACCGACCCGTCCTGCATTGCGACGGCACAGAAATATTGTGATGTTGTCAAGCCAATCGCCGGTGACTGCAGATAGTCCAACCATTGCGTTTGCTTGCCGCTCGAGAACAACACCTCCGTCGGACCACCTCCTTCTGGATTCCGAGCCTCCAATGCATCTTCGCTTCCGTCCACTTTGGCACTCAGAAACGTCAAAATAGGTGGCGATTGCAGAACGTCGACTGCATGCGACAAGCGTGGCGCTTCCCACCTTTCGCTGGCGCCGACAATCTCGCGAACCGCGACGCTTTCTCTCGGTACGTCACCCCCCAACGTTCGGGGTTTGACGACCGGTTCGTCGTCCAACACGGAGGCTTTCCGTTTTGTTCTGCCTGTCTCCGGGGTCTGTTCCAGAGAGTCGATGGGGACCTCCATATCTATGGGACCGCCCATTTCGATGTCTGCGTCGAACCCGCGCGTACTGGGCGCGGGCGAGATGGAGAGCGATGCAAGTCTTGGCTTGGAAGCTGGTGGCTCTCGGGCAGGTGGTGCGGTCGCTGCGGAAGGTATCGATGACATGAGGAGGGGCTGGACACGTTTCTTCGTGCTTTTCTTGGCGACCAGTTTGTTAATGTGTTCAGCACCGTTGACAGCTGTCGTACCGAACCCTGATTGAATGCTTTGTGAGGTTGCACGTGGGGCCGGCGAAGGGGGAGGGGTGATGCGCGACGTGGTAGGGGTGATCTCGTCTCCGTACTTGGTTCCGTGAGAGTAGCCCTCAGGAACAGGAGGTGGAACAAAACCAAACTTTTGTAGGTATTGTGCTTGCGCACTGTAAGGGGCTATCCCCTCCAGCTCTTCCGAATCAAAGTCAAATACTGCAACTGTCCCATCGGAAGAAGCAGCATAAAGAGTGAGCCCATCTCGGGACCTAGGACACATTAAAGGGGCAAAGAGAGATTTTCACGGGGGCTCACCAACTGAGGTCCATGATTTGCCTCTCGAAGACCTCCCTGGCCACGATTAGCGGGCGAGCGGTTTTCGTTTGCCAAATTGAGATGGATCTGTCGTCTGCGCCAAGAGCAACGACGGAACATATATTGGAAGTTGCGAGAGGCGTTTCCGGGTTACGCAAAAAGATATGTGGGTTGTAACTCTAATGTCGCGTGACTCACCGATGGAAAGCATCAGATGGTAATACTTACTGCAACTTCGACAGTATTCTCGTGACCAACTAGACTAATTTCAGATGTCCAGAGACCGCGAGTTATCACAGCGGCGATGAACACGAATCCCCTATTGTTCGTCGCATTGGAGGCTGTTATGTGGGCACCATCCGGAGACCAACTAGCACGATGTTCAAATGAACTCGGAGAGGAATGGAACAGTGACACACCTGAGACGGCGGAAGAATGTACTGCCTGGCGAATCTGCGAATGGCTTGGTCACCTCCGCCTCGAGACCCCAGTCTGTTGTCCGCCAGATTTTGACGGTTTTGTCGTCCGACTGAGTGGCCATGAATTCGCCCACAGGATCGAAACAGACACCCTTGACGAATCCATTATGCTGATCTAGCTTTCGTATTCGCTCTAACGTCATTTGTTGGGAAGTAAAGAAACGTCATCAGGATGGGCTACTTACCGAGAGTATAGCCACACCAAATGATAACTTTTGAATCCAACCCGACAGAGGCCAGGTAGCGGTCTTCAGGTGCCCAGGCAATGTCCACGACGTCTACAGGGCAATGTGTATGCGGAGCTACGATTGAACAAGGGAACTTAATCACCACTTTCATGCCCTGGTAACCGTTTCATCGGTTTCCAGTTTTCAATGTTGATTTCATTGGAACCAAAGACCTTGCCGCGGCCTGACCTGCTCCATAGCCTCGGGTGAAGAGGTTGTAGTGGGTGATGAGAACGCATACGCACGGATCAAGGTCCCAGACCATGACAATCTCATCGTCGCTGCCGCTCGCCAACCATCTTCCGGAGTGTGCCCATCTGACGGTGAGGACGGGCCCAGTGTGCATGCTGAGGGTGCAAAGAGATTTCGGTGGGCGGTTTGAGTGCTCGGAGGCGGGGTTGAGGATGGGCTTGGTGCTCCATATGCGCACTTTTGCGTCAAGACCCCCTGTTGCTATTCGCGAGCCATCAGGATGGACATGGATGGAGAAGATGGAGAGCCGTTTGGTGTCTTTTGCGCTGTCTAGAGGTGTTGAAATCAGCGAACGTTGATGGATCAGACGGTCTAGAAGTGCCTTTGTGCATCACCCATGTTGGCTTTGTGAACCGCATCGCGTTGCGTGCACACCGTCGGGGACGACGCACGACGGCATTGAAACCCCGGTCACGTGCACAGACGACCAGCACAGAGTGCCTCTTTCGATTTCGTCTGCCTCTTCGAGCACTTGGCAACGTAGGTTCTTCGGATGTACACCCGTAGCTTTCCTCTCAGCTTGTCTCGATCTGTGTCTCTCCATCCTCAGCATACTCAAAGGATGGAACTTTGGTCGAAAGGCGCAATCGCAGCATCATCTCACCCTATTGATCGTTATTCTATCTAGAATATTCACCATGACTTCCAACGACTATTTTATCATCCCGTGTGCCTATTATTGCACTAGCCGATGGCTCCCATCGGCGCACATGGCGCCATTCCCCCAAAGTCGCACGTCAATCCACCAGGTGCACAGCCGGTGAGAGATACAGGCCTGACCTCGATTTATAGAGGTCGAGCTTGACTGGTACTATACTCACGATATTTTTATACACCAGAAACCCGGTGCTTCATCACCCGGTCCACTAGCACAGCTCCTCGAAGCGCCTTACTTAGCTGCGCTTCATCACGCCCCTCAATGTCGACCCCCAGCGTTCCAAGTTCCAGTACAAGCACCGTCTCTGGCACTTCGCCAACCGTGTTGGACTCAGCTCATGCGGTTAGCCAGATATCTATTGCCAAGGATAACGCGTCCGCCCTTGGCGAACGTATGGCCATCTCAGACCTCGTGGACAAGGAGGAGGAGAGCTCCACCTGGACCGAAGCGCTATTTGGCCGGCGAACGAAGTTTCTTCCTGACCCTGATGCTATTGCTACAAGGCGCTCCGTGTTCGATGATCCTCATCTTGCGCCCTACTATTGGCCGAAAAAAGACTATGAAAACATTCATCGTTTTGATCCTTCAGCGAGATGGACCTACCGGGAAGAGAGGGTGGGTGACCTTTCAGACACAAGATGTCCTGTGCTGTTCGCTGACTATCGTCAAGGCGCTTTTGAACAAGGTCGATTGGAAAGTCATGCTCATGGCTGCAATCGGTTTCTGTGCTCTCAACCTGGATCGCAGCAATATCGATCAAGCCAATTCAGCTAGCTTTCTCTCTGATCTGGGCTTGACTACAGACGGTAATCTCTCTTTGATTCCCCCCTGACGTAGATGGTAAACGATAGGGATGATTTTGAAACTAGACTTCAACCTCGGGAACTCCATTTTTCGTTTTTCCTTTCTGTGCGCCGAGCTGCCGTCTCAGCTGATTTCGAAGCGTGTGCGTCAGTTCCAATGGTCCAGGCACTAGCATTGATGTCACCAGGTTGGGCCCGATCGCTGGATACCGACCCAGATGTGCCTATGGAGTGAGTTGTCTACTGACACCGTGAGACGACACAATAAGACACCCACAGGTGTTGTCACCCTTTGTCAATTTTGGCTTGATGGAAGAGCATCCTTCTTTACTTTCCGTGCATTACTCGGGTGGGATGCTTCATCTCCGCATTCTCTTCTACCCTAACTCTAGATTTCGTAGTCTTCTCCAGGGAGGGTATGTAATGTTCGAGTCCCGTGATAGGACCCCAGTTGATTTTTTTACTTTTTAGTTTCATACCCGATCTGGTTCTATACATGTCATGTCCGTCTGTCTATTTGCGTTGAGTATTCTCGCATGCTGACTTGTCTCAGACTTTTATACCAAGAATGAACTGCCCCTCCGCTTAGCTGGCTTCTGGATGTCTACAAACTTTTGTTCCATTGTGGGCAGCTTCTTGGCATTTGCTATTCTGCATCTCGATGGCGCTGCGGGTAGAGCCGGGTGGCGGTTCGTTCGTTCTACACCCTAGTAACGTCATATCTTGATCATTCGAGCTGCAGATGGCTATTCCTCATAGAGTGATTGGAGCGATTGATCTACCATTGTTGCACTACTAAAATTTATCATCAGGGGCCTGGTAACGTTTATCATCGGCCTGGCCTCTTTCTTCAACATGCCTCCATCTCCCACGCAGACAAAGTCATGGTTCCGACCAAACGGATGGTTTACTGAACGTGAAGAGACCATCATAGTCAACAAGGTCCTTCGAGATGACCCGACCAAGGTAACGGGCGCATACATTCCACCTCTGCCGACCTCTAATCATTCTTCAGGGTGACATGCACAATCGAGAAGGATTGACCCTACGAAGACTTTGGACTGCAATGTGGGATTATGATCTATGGCCGGTGTACATTCTGTAAGGAGAAGTCCTTTACCTTATAGCCACAGACTGACGCGATCTTTAGCGGACTGATGTTTGGTATACCAAACACCCCTCCTGCGACTTACCTTACCCTCCTACTCCGAGATGCTGGGTAATCAATGGTCAAGGCCAGCATGCCATCGTCCGCTGAAATGTTGGTTTAGGTTTAGCACATTCCAGACGAACCTGTTGACCATACCGTCAAAGGTGTTTGGAATCATCACGATGTTCATCATCACACTTGTATCCGAATCCGTGGGTGAACGCACGATGGTAGCAATGATGGAAGATCTGTGGGCGCTTCCATTCCTAGTGGCACTGTATGTGCTACCATCGAGTCGAGACCCGTGGACACTCTTCGTAGGGATTCTTTTTTTCTATGAATGTTGCTGACGACCCGCTAGGGGGTGCTCACTGGACTCCTCTCGTTCCCGTGTGTTGTTTTCGTTGCGTTAGTCCGACATGGTGACTGATTTCTAAACTGTCAGATATACTCATCCAATTCAAGTGGGTGTTGTGATGTATCGGAGCCTTGTGCAAACTAAGTCGCATATAACAGGTTGGATGGTGCTCCAGAAACTCCGGTGCGGTAGCGAGCCGCACTGTCAATGCATCCCTGTACAACATGCGAGTCCAGGGATTACTCGGACTTGCTGCTGCTGACACTTGGTAAACGCAGGTTCGTGCAAGCGAGTGCCATTATCTCTGCCCAGATATACGTCGCTAGCGATGCTCCTAGATGTATGATAGTTCATCCTGTTTCAGCATGGGAGGCTCTCACACCTGTCCTTCCCCACAGACGAGCGGGGAAACCGAACGCTGATCGTCATATGTTCATTCAACCTTCTCGTGTTGTATCCGGGAACAAAGATGTATTACATTTGGCGAAACCGACAGCGCGCTAGGATTTGGGACGGAATGACGCCCGGGGTAAGTCGTTGAGCATTGCGAGAATCACACATTGACTGGCTTGCAGGAGAAGATGCATTATCTGAGGACGACACAAGACGTTGGGAACAGGAGGCTCGATTTTCAATTCGCACACTGAATGCCGACTACCAGACGCAACGTCAACCGAGATCATGTTGTAAACAGTAGTATCCGGACCCAGGTGTTATGTAAAGACAGTTGGGCCGACTCTGACTGATTGATGTAGGATGCAGGGGCAAGGAGGTGGTACGGTAAAGCCTGGCGTATGGTCCCTTCGAAGAGGCCCAGCGCGTGGCATCATTGGCGGAATAATGTCGTAGTCTGGTCTCATGTGCGCGACGTCGGGACATGTCATACAGGGGCCAAGTTGCATGCCGGCATCGCCGCGGGTGCCTGGAAATGTTGGCCGATGGAGTAGCAACGGAGACTGTAGTGGTCTGGCTTGTCCTCGAGGGTCTGACAAAGACGTGACGAATTCTGCCCCCTGGCTCGCGGTGAGTGCGACGACCCTCGCCGCAGCAAGTTGGCGACTCAATTTAAAGAGCGGTCCCCGATACCGTCGGATCGTGTTCCGCGCTGTTATCTGAGGGCGGTTGTACACGGTGAGCCTAATCCAAACAGCCGGTTCTGACCACATGCATACACGGCTGCTTGTGGCGCCCGTGTCCGTTCGTGGCGCAGGCTTCTGCAATTCAGGACGGAAATGATGCTGGCCATCACGCATCACGCCATCCCCCCTGGTTCGTGCATCAGTCCTCCGGTCCACCGTTGCATTCAATGAAGATGCGACCGGTACAAGTATTTATACTCGACCCTCCACATGGCAGCACAGTGCGCACTCGGACCGCCTCGCTCTTATCATGTCCCGCATTCGCAGCGCCAGCTCTAGCCCCGCAGACACCCCGCTCGATGTCGCGTCTGGCGCACTCGACTCAGCCTTAGCGGACGACCAGGTGCTCGACACCAAGGAGTCCTTGTCATCCCACGACGCCAGAGCTGGCTCAGACCTTGTGGACGACGGGCCGGAGAACTTCAGTTGGACCGGCGCCATCTTCAACAGGCGAAGAAATGTCTCCCGCGACCCCGACACCATCGCTACAAGGCGCTCCGTGTTCGACGACCCTCGCCTCGCTCCTTACTATTGGCCAAAGAAAGAGTACGAGAATCTCCATCGCTTCGATCCCTCGGCGAGGTGGACGTACAGAGAAGAGAGGGTGGGTCGCCATGCCGTTCTGCTTCCCCATTTACTAAACATTGTCTACCAGGCACTCTTGCGCAAGATCGACTGGAGGATCATGACCGTTGCCGCTATCGGGTTTTCCGCACTCAATCTGGACCGTAGCAACATAAACCAGGCGAATTCGGCCGGCTTTCTCTCCGACCTGGGCTTGACTACAAACGGTAACATGACACCCATTTACCCCGCTTCGCTCGTCCACTGAGTAACACCGTCTAGATTTCAACCTTGGGAACACCGTCTTTCGTCTTGCCTTTCTGTGCGCCGAGTTACCATCCCAGCTGATCTCGAAGCGTGTGCGTCGTTTCCATCAGTTCACATGTCAAGCATTGATGGCAACAGGTTGGTCCCGACCGCTGGATACCGACACAAATTTGCCTGTGGAGTAGGTCATCCATGACTTTGTGAAATCATGCTAAGGAAGCCGTAGGCATCGTCTCGCTCTTCCAGTTTTGGCTCGCTGGAAGGACATCTTTCCTTCTCTGTCGTGCATTGCTTGGGTGCGACAGCTCATCCTCACATACTGTCACAATACCCTGACCCTAGAGCTGGTAGTCTGCTTCAAGGAGGGTACGTTGTCACCACCAGCTTAGCTTTGAAACTAATATCACTTTCCAGCTTCATACCCGACCTGGTGTTGTACATGTCCTGTACGTTTCTCTTGTCTGTATTTGCTCTTCTTGCCGACGCCCACAAGACTTTTACACAAAGACAGAACTTCCCATCCGATTGGCTGGATTTTGGATGTCCTTGAATTTCTGTGCTATCGTCGCTAGCTTCTTAGCATACGGCATCCTACACCTTGATGGTGTCAATGGTAAAGCTGGATGGAGGTCAGTTACTTCTCTATACAGAAACGAGTCAACCATTGACAAGGTATCAGGTGGTTGTTCCTGATAGAGTGAGCGCAGTACTTCATACATAGTGGCGCTTTGCCTAATCATGTCACCGACAGAGGCTTGATAACATTCTCTATAGGCTTGGCATCTTTTTGCAACATGCCTCCATCTCCCACGCAGACAAAGACGTGGTTCCGACCAAACGGATGGTTTACTGAACGTGAAGAGACCATCATAGTCAACAAGGTCCTTCGTGATGACCCAACCAAGGTAACGGGCGCATATATTCCAGGTCATCCCCACTAACGTCTCATTTTTCTTCAGGGTGACATGCATAACCGAGAAGGACTAACTATACGAAGACTTTGGACTGCAATGTGTGACTATGACCTGTGGCCAGTGTACATCCTGTGAGCAGAGGCCATTACTCTGCAACCCTGAACTGACGCGATCCACAGTGGGCTGATGTTTAGTATACCAAACGCTCCACCTTCAACTTACCTTACCCTCTTACTCCGGAGTGCTGGGTAAATAATGATGACGTTGGCATGCCGACCACCTGCTGAATCACTGGTCTAGGTTCGACACATTCCAGACGAACTTGTTGACCATACCATCCCAAGCGTTTGGGATCATCACGATGTTCATCCTCACACTTGTATCCGAATCTGTTGGTGAGCGTACGATAGTGGCGATGATGGAGGACCTGTGGACACTCCCATTCCTGGTGGCGCTGTACGCGCTACCATCGAATGTGAATCACTGGGTCTTTTTTGTATGTATTCCTTGTCGTCTCTTAGGAATACCATTCACAACTGGTAGGGGGTGGTCACAGGACTCCTCTCATTTCCGTGTGTCATTTCCTTCGTATAGCGTGTGGATAAGACTGACATTCCCCCTGTAGGTATTCCCACCCGATCCAGGTCCGTGCTCCGATCAATCGGGTGGAAGCAAACTGACACAGCCGACAGGTAGGATGGTGTTCGCGAAATTCCGGTGCGGTAGCCAGTCGCACTGTCAACGCATCCTTGTACAACATGTGAGCCGACATCCGTTCACCTGCCATTAGACTTATCGAACTATAGGTTTGTGCAAGCGAGTAGCATCATTTCGTCGCAGATATATGTGGCCAGCGATGCGCCCAGATGTGCGATCACTATACTCGATATCCGTACCAAGAAGTTCTCATATCCGCCCTTATTGCAGATGAGCGAGGAAACCGGATCCTTATCATCATCTGTTCCGTCAACCTGCTTGTGCTGTATCCGGGCACAAAGCTGTACTACATCTGGCGAAACCGTCAGCGTGCCAAGATCTGGGATGCAATGTCGCCAGAGGTGAGTGCTTGCAGTCATGCTTGTGAAGATGAGCCGGCTAAATTGATTACAGGAGAAAGCAAACTATCTAGAGACGACCAAGGACGTTGGGAACAGGCGGCTCGATTTTCGATTTGCACACTGAATTGTACCGACTTTGGAGCATGTACAGATTTGAATAGACCCATTTATTTTCTTTCAACCTGTCGCGGGTTTTCGTTGTGACATACGCCGTCCGGTTACTTAAAGTTGCTGGATCAACATGGCCACACTAGCACACGGCGATACGACGATAATCTCGGTCGCATGCTGCTCGGCTCCCCTTTCTCTCCATCGTACTCGGACGATCCCTCTCTGTCTCGACCCCTCCCTCTTTGATCTTCCTACGCCGACATGCCACCCGAGTCATCGAACAAGCCGAGGCGGACTGTATTCGCTGCAAAGGCTGCGCGGAAGCACATGCCAGCGCAGTCCGACTCGTCTGATAATCGTTCTGCTACCGCTGGTAGTGGTCAACACGGCGGCGAGTCTTCGGACACGGACGTCCCCCAAAGACCACCAGATCGTGGTGCGCACCCCGTCCTGCTCGCGTGGTACGCGTTCATGCTGACCTGGTAGGGAACGCGGCTACCAGACGCGAGGCGCAATCCCGCCCAGAGCTCGACGTATGCAGCCAAGCGCGGCGGCACGAAAAAGACGGTCACGTTCGAGGTCCAGGACGATTCCGACGACGACGACGACGCCACAGTACGCGCAGGGCCACCTCGACATCGCGTTCACCAGGACCCGCCCCAGTTACTACCCCAACCCCCGACCGTCGACCGGGTGCAAAGGGGTAATAACAAGAAGGGTGCGTTTCTGTGCGTTTCTGTGCTTTGGACGATCGCTCATGTAGGCGAGACCTACGCCTCAGCCCGGAAAACGCGTGGGCCCGCTCTGCACTGTGAGTATCGACGATCGCAGCTCGTGGGTCGGGCTGAGATTGCTCTCAAAAGTGGAGGACTCTCGTAACAGACCCGTCAAGACGGCCCGCAATCACGGTTCTGATTTCCGTCGAATCAAACTCAAGCATTGGGGGTCGCGGGCCGCTCGAAAGAAACCGGGGGAAGACGGGCGGCGCTATGAGCGCATGTCGGTCGGTCCAGCCGGCCAACGTGGGCCACCCCCGAGCTCTGGGGGTTCTGGGCAGGACAGACGGCGGCGATGGTTTCTTCGCGGCGGAAATATCGGGTCGCTTAGGCGCAGGGCGCACCATCGCGAGTCAGAAAGCGAGAGGCACGACGAAGATTTACGCGCGTAAGCCCTGCGATTGCCGATGACGCGTCCGTTCACGGTTGTTGACAACTTCCGATAGGCCGACCGAGCAGAGGG
>JBBPTA010000433.1:0-14687 GCA_038093915.1 Boletellus aff. emodensis
TGGGAGATCGTCGTCGATTGGAGTAGTCTGAAAGAAGTGAGATAAAAACTAAGTCTGAAAGAAGATGCTCGCCGTTGTGATGGATAGAGGATGCTCAGGCTCATCATTAAGGTACCAAGCCCCAGCTCGAACTTCTGGGTGGGTGATGTCACAATAGGGTTCTGCCAGCAACACCAATATTTGAATGGGCTAAGAGAATAATCAAATATCAATGTCTGAAGGGAGATGGACGACATACCATTTTGTTTTCGACAAGTTGTCTTGGCACACAACCCGGAAAGCATATGGTGAACACAAGGGGTTGCAGGTAAGCCTTTTCTGTGTCAGAGTACTCTACATCCAGATAAACAACAGCCTGGCATGAGAGAAGGGATGTCATCTTTGCGAGCTGACTTGAAAGCTTGAGCGAAGGATTTTGACACCGTGGGCGCTGAGCACGACATTTGAGCCTCAAGGCCACAAGCATGTGACTGTGATATCCGTGACATGGACCGCTTCGTCTGCACACTCATCACAAGTGATAGCGAAGGATTCTCATCGATCCTCGACGTCAATCATCTATGCCCAAACAATCCCGCTTGACATCTCTGGTGGATGGTAAAGGTACGTTTGCACCTTAGCTCGACCCACAAACATTTAAAGCCTGTTTTCAGTCTTTCGATTCACGAACGGAGAGAATATCTGTTGTACAGTCTGTCCGTGTGCATTGGATGGCTCCTTCCGCGAACTCGCACTGAAGTATCTCAAGACTCACGTGCAAACAGATGTCCATCAGCGCCATCTCAGGATGAAATTAAAGAACCAAAGCAGTGTCTCTGGCTATCATAGACGATCTCCCGACATCTTGACTGACGCGGCCCAACCCCCCTTCCCTTCCCCTCCTACAATCAACACATTTAATCCTCATGAGTTTGAGTCTGACACCCCCGACATGAACGACAAACATCTGACAATTGAACATGGTGCCAACGAGGACATAGCTGACTCACATACGTTGGACGGTTCTCCTTCACCAAACCTTCCGGACGGGCCATCCGATGCGATCTCTGTTCCCTTGGGTGAGCTTTGGTTGGCGATATCAAACAGTCGCTACCGGTCACTGGACAGCAAATTCGAAGAACGGGACATATTCAAGGAGCTGCAAGAAGTCCTTTCTGACCACGCAGCCATGTTCTCCACACCTTTCTCGCAGTCACCCCATCCTGTTCATCGTGATTTTGCTCACGAAGAAGAGGATGATCAAGATGACTTTGGTATCGAGATTCGCGGTCGGTATCACCTTCTTTTTTGCGATGAACTTTGTTTCTCAAGTAAATACAGATGATGACTGGCATTCATCTGTTTCTGTTCCGACACGATCAAAATTATCCCCTGGACACCCTACTTATCCGTGGCCTAACAAAGCCGTAGGTGTCCAGAAATCATCGATACGCGATATTTCTGATTGGATTTCTTCCAGCTTTTCGTGACTACGCTACTCTTTAGTTCTCCGAGGTTGCCGTTCTCAGAAGCCCAGATAAAGGCCGTCCTTGATTGGGGAAAAGAGCTCAGTGCTCGTGATGTACTGTCACTTTATGCGCTGAAACAACATAGCAAATATCTTCAAGGCATGGTTGGGGACCCGTCGAAGAAGGTCGTCTCACCTTATGGTAACATTTTTTATATCAACGATATTGCGAATGTGATCGCAAAGGTCGGTCGGTCACGATTATCACAATTGTCAAGAGACTGATAGGCTTAGGACTATGCTAATCCTCTCACATGACTTGCCATGCAAGACTTTCCTGAGGATGGTGAGGATGGAATGTCCCAAGTGTTTCACGGAGAGAAACTGCTCCACGAACTGCCATCACCACCCACTGTTCGAGTCAATGGAACAATCTACTTTGTTGATGAACTGTTGCAAGAGTCATCGGGAGGTTATTTCATACCCGAACGTTTTTTTCTCGCCACGTCAAATGCAGCCTCGCAGGGTCCTACTGGTCGGATGGACAAAGAAAAAGAGCTTTATGCTCTCGGACGATTCGTGCAACGAACTGAAGTACATTCATATTTTTGTCGCATAATCGAATGTTTTAACTTAAAAAATCCGTAGGCAGGTTTTATTGTCAACGATGAACGGGAAATTGCTCCGACTTCAATATTTGAGCGATCATTTGAGGCTATCGCCTCTAATCCTCAGGAACTTGCATGCGGACTGACAGAGTCATCAAAGAAGTATGCTTCGTTATCGCCAAATCCTTGGCAAGAAAAGTCGGGTGGGCGAATGGTCTATCACGTCCCCTTGATCATATTCATGGACGACGTCTCTGGAAATATCTGTCATATCCCGCGTTCCCACTCCGGTCCTCCGGACCATCTCCAGTCAAGGACTCCGGTGCGATCTTATCACAGACGCACCTTGTACATATCGGACATATCTCCGTTTCCTCTTTTGTACATCCTTATTCCGTTTATGGTAACTCCGTCTCCTCTTTCTCCTTTTGTCTCAGTTCCGCCTGTAGACTTCCTCCGAAGCTGTGTTCCCTACACGCACACAGCTCCGGCCTTCTCTTGTATCCGGAGCACAGCTCCGCAGTTCCTCTGCTTAGTCCTCTTACTTACCAATCTCCGTTACTAATCCAACTCCAGACCTTCGTATATAAACTCTGTATCCTCTATTTGTAACCTCAGTTCGTATATCGACTCTAAGTCACTTCTCTGTTTGCTCTATCGGATTCCGTTCCAATCGTCAACTCCGTCCTCTGAAATACTTAGGACATACTTCGCGCAAGGGCGCAGCGTGCCACCTGCATCGCTGAAGCCAAAGTCCATCCGCCTCCGACGACTCCGCCCCTTCGTCCAGTCTCCCTTCGCACCTCCGACCGACCGGAGCAGAGTGGAGAAGAACCGGACTTGACAATATCTCAAAGCAATGGAATAAGCATTTCGTGATTTACATGTCTAATGCCGCACTTCCGCGAGAAATGCTAGACCAGGAATTCAATGTTTGCTTCGTAACATCATCACCACATGCTTCTCCGATGGAGTTGATGCATGCAATGAAGGAATCCATAATGTAAGTACGCCACACCGCAATGGGCCATTGCAAACTATCTGATCCATATCAGGCGTGCTGCAAAGTCCGGCGTGATTGCCTGGGATTGTCGAGACGAGGAGGAAGTTATGCTTATCCCAGATGGGCTTTTTCATGCTGGTGACAACCCTATGCAGGCGGAACTCTGCAGTCATGGCAGCCTGAACTGTAACTTTTTCTGCCGTACTTGCCAGGTCGGAGGTACAAAAGAGTACAAGGAGTCTGACAGTGGATACCGTACAATATTTCAGGTCAGTGCACTGGATTCTGTTATCTCAGAGCACATTGCTTAAACAACAACAGCCTGGATCGCTTTGGACACCTACAGAGACACTAAACGAGATCAAGAGTCAGCTTTCGAAAGCAGTATTACCCGGCGCGACTGAAAAAGTCAAGACATCTGTTTCATTAACGGGAGTCCGAGATACACTGTCCTCAACCATTCTCCAAACGTTGGTTGAGATGGGGAAGGGACTTCGCAAGCGTGGAAGTTCCATGCGTGAGTCTGAGGTGAAGGATGCATTGGAGAAAGAGCTAGCCACACTTCTTGGTGGACATTGTCTCGATGACATGGTCAATCCACTTTTGGGCATGTCAGGTGAGTCGGCGGCTCTTTGCTCTTCCTGTTCATAACTAAAAAAAGGCCCACAGGTGTTAACATACATCTCGATACTCCAACAGAGATCCTGCATACGGTTTTACTCAGCATTGTCAAATACTTTTGGGGTCAAACAGTTTTCTTGATCGAGAAGGCAAAACTCCTTGATGTCTTCCATAGTCATCTCAACTCCGTTGAACGGGATGCGCTCAATGCACCAAGTTTAAATGCCAACTATATGTGTAGCTACAAGGGTTCGCTCATTGGGAAACACTTCAAAAGTTTGGCCCAGGTCATGCCGTTCGTCATCTATGACTTGGTTCCTCAGAATGTGATCGATGGATGGACGACAATGGGAGAATTAGTTGTTCTCCTTTGGCACACAGAAATCGCCAATATTGAAGCCTACCTGGTTTGTCCCTTCCGTCATCTGATACAGAAACTGACTCATAAAACAACAGGCGAAACTTTCTCGAACAATTGAAGATTTCTTGAACGTGACGGTGAAATGTGCCCCGAGCATCCTCATCTCAAAGCCCAAGTTTCACTTTCTCGTCCATCTACCTGCTTACATTCGCAGATTTGGCCCAGCAATCATCTTTTCAACAGAGAGATATGAATCCTTTAATCACGTATTCAGACTATCGTGTATTCACAGCAACCAGCATGGCCCCAGTCAGGATACGTGTCAGAGATTTGTGCGGGTCGATACCATCAAACACATTCTAACAGGTGGGTACTGGCATGATACAGAGTTGAAAAAATGGGTTCGCACAGGCCCATTTATCCTGGATTTTCTCAATGAGCATCCCGCTCATGCGAAGCTCCTTGGAGTCAAACTTGACGACGACATGGTCAAGAGTGGTATATAGTACCTCAAATCCCTCATATCATCATTCTGATGATGACATTTCACCCAATGATTCCTAGGAACTGGTCAAATGTGCCGCATTGCAGACTCTGGTAAGGGTGGCAGGTCCCTTGTAGCGAAACCTGTGAAATGGACCTCGACGCTCTGTGCCAAACTCAACATTGTTTCTCCTGAGGCCCACAAGTCGGAGTACCATCAAGGCCGTGCATTCATCACGAAGGAAGGTGACAAGGTTCAGATCGGTGGAAATGTTATTCTTGCGCACTCTCCCTCGCACACAGGACTTGCGATCGGGCGAATTCACGAGATCCTGATTGGCGATCCCCTCTCTTGTGTCGTTTCACATGTTGTCGTCCAGTTATTCACCTTCGCACCCAATCTTCACCCACTCTTACATCTTCCGTGTGTTGCACTGAGCAATGAAACCGTTGTGGTTGACCCCTCTGTACGTCGAAGCATGTTATCATGTGCCCCCACATTCTAATTTGATTCTTCTAGGATGTTCTTTGTGGGGTTAACCTACAGCACAATTGCATTGACGGAAAATGTACCAAGTCCATGAACTGACCCATTCGGTAGGAACGGTCCCTCACACAACGGTTCGAGCGCGTCATCCAGCATGAGCCAACCCCTGCATACTTCCTCAATACCCTTTCCATTCATAATTACATTCTTATCCAGGCTGTTGTGCCCGCATTATTACGGGATTCACCACTTCGTGTCCCATCAGCTGATATAGATCGGGTTCGAACACTGGCAGCACAACAGATTCGACAGAAGAAGATGCAACGTCAAGGTCCGACAGACACGAGCATGGAGGTCACAGTCCTGGAAGAAGGGGACGCCAACAACACTCCATCATTTGATCGCCCCGCACCTAGAAAAAAACCACGAAAACAAGGCACAAAGAATAAGAATGCCTCTGCGGCCACTTCGAATGCAGCCCAGATCTCAGCAGGTCCTTCCATTCCCATCCTCCAACCACTACATCCAACTACCGTCCCTTCAATCGTACCGCCGTCCTCCACAGTTGCTCTGACTGTCCCGGCTCAAACTGCGGGGTCCTCTGCACCTTCCATAGCACACTTGCCGCCACCGCCTCACACAGTCCCTTCTGCTGTGCTCTCATTTCCGCCAGGTGCATCCCTGGATCAACCTCGACCTGTGCAAACACAATATCATCACGCTCTCCCACCGTCCACAAGTCACCCTGCATGGTCCAATCCTCAGCCGGCACAAGTGCAAGAGAGCTGCCCTTCACTCCCACCAGTGGCCATGTGCCAATCTCTCATGTATCCTCATCCCTGTCAGCCACTTGAAGGGCCCCTACTTTACTTGTCACAAATGCAAGGCAGCTACTTTTCATTTCTGCCAATGGCTTTGGGCCAATCTTTGATGTATCCTCATCCCAATTGGCCGCTTGAAGGGCCCCCACTTTACTTGGCCGTGCAACACAGTTCGGGTGTATCAACAGCCCACTCCATGAGGCATCATCTACTGCCGGTGCCTCCCTCTTCCTCAACAGAAACCCGATACAACTCGATGCTCAATCCATCAGGACCACGATTATCCGTTCCATATCACCAACCTTACGGCGAGTTCCAACTACAGATGCATTCCAGCCAATCAACAGAGCAGTCCTGACCTTATCAATTGCACACAGATCCGCCCCAACCTGCCCAGCCTATGTTCGCATCCACAGCCTTGTATTTACCGTAGCGTAATTAGTCTTCCATCAAATTTTTCATTGACTTGAGCGTAATTATATGTGTGTCCTGCGTGTTGTTTTTTTACCTTTGTGATTGAGTGATCGGCTGATGATGCTGTTCACAAACATGTTGCACTTCCAAGTCATGACTTCACCCAGCCTTATAAAACATCTGCCTCTCACTTCTCAACGTCCTGCAGAGTTGCCTTGAGCACAGCAATGTTCCGTCAGTACCATCTACGCTCTACGTCTGGCTCCTCACGGGGACCGTCTTCACGTTCCCAAACTCCAGCATCAGCAAACTCTCGCGACAGCACTCCGGCTACAAGTTGCTCCCAGTCCGCATCAGGCCAGAGGCCAGCCTCTGCTTCCGTTACACGCACTCCCACTCCAGAAGGCTCAGTGGAGGACTCCATCTCCTTGGGTGTTCGGCGGCGCCGAGACGATGAGTCAGGGAATGGCTTTGATTCTCAGCTGACCTCTGAGCGTGTCAAGCGCCTGAAGACATACGCAAGGAAACTCTGTTCGGAGCGTAGCGTCAATGAGAAGCCCATCATGGAATTTATTGACGTCAGTCATTCCTCACTGACCTCCCACCCTTTGCCCTCATAACTACCCTCCAGACCGGCAATGTGGTTTCTATGCTTATTGATATCAAAGTCGCATTGGCCACCCACGAATTGAGCAGGAAGAATGAACAACTCCAAGAGGTGCATGACACCCTGATCTCCAAGGACTTCGAGGTGTGCAACAGGTCCATGTTTGTTTCACTTTTCTCAGTCAATGCTCCAGATCTCACTCTCTGATCGTCTTCTGGCTTCTATACTCTCTCCAGACATTACGGCATACATTACAGACACTCACACCCATATAGTGGTGAGCAGATTGGCACTCGCTGTTCTCTTGACGTCTCTACAAGAAACCACTTACAGAAATTCATCGGCAAAAACCACGAGATGTTCAAGGTTCCCCCCCTAGTGTTCAGTGATACCGAGCTTCTAAAGATCCTGAGGAAGATCGTCTCAAGGCTACTGTCTGACATTCGCAGTCGCCTGAAGAACAACGTAAGTCTATGGACTCTACTAGCAAAGTCAGCGGCTAAATGTGCAAACTAGCTGACTATCTCAATTCTAAAGAAGACGTGCATTATTGACGTGGCTAAAGTTGCAGCACATGCGGCTGCTGGCATGGAAGTTGATTCCACCCACTGGACAAGACTTTCATTCCTGGTAAGCCTGACTATCATAGATGGACTCACCTGCTGGATTTAACTGTTACGGACATAGCATTTCTGCCTTCATCTCTTTCTCATTGGTACTGGCGACCACAGGACTGTCCCTCTCGATATTTGCTTCATTCCTCGTCTTATCCCATACCTCAAGAAAGATATGCGTGCAAAAATTGAGCAAGATCTTGGCGTCAATCTCAAGACGCTGGAGAAAGAGCTTCAGAATGGCAACTCCTCACTACCAAATGCTACTACAAATGATCCCGGCGCTGATCCTACTGCTGACAGTGGTGATGTCTCGGCCGAATTTGATTGGAATCGTTTGGATGGCGAGGGTGGTAATGGGAACACGGATGATGAGGAAGATACGGATACTCAGTCCCCGGTGGTGGATAGCATTGATGAACTCGATATCTCAGATTCTGGCTTTGGACTGGATGGAAAACCTGTTTGCTTCAACAGCTCCAAGTTCTGGAATTACGTTGATTATATGCTCAATCTCATCTGAGAAACCGCACGCAAGACTGCCACTACCAAGGAGTTATACAACATGGAGCTTCAGGTGTACATGGTGAAATTTTTCCAGGATGATCTCGTGGAATGCCCTGGGTATCGCAAAGGTTCCAGTCTCGCATCTGTAGTGAATCCTCCATGGCAGACAGCCATCCAGCAGGGGCTGCAATGGTAGTTCATGCCATTTGTTCTTTGTAGCACATTCATTCGTATCCACCATACCGTGATGCAATACAGTGTCATTGTCCAGCATGAAATCTATGCCTTGCGAGTATGTAGTGTACACACAGCATGGCTCATGAGACTGGTCTGGACTGGAAGCCACGACAACCGTACTATTCATGGGTATGGGTTGTATGCCCACCAAGCATGCACTTGGTGTTGGATTCCAGCATGCAGTATATGGCAATTGTCAGTATGGCAATGGTACCTGAAATAAAGTATGTATTCCATACCGCCAGGATACCATCTCTGTACCGAATCCATGGGCGCCCTTGCCGTCACTCAACGTATCTATTTGGTAAAATTTTCAATTATATGTTGCATCCTACCCTAAATGTATATGCCCAGTATACAGTCCATACCAACTGCATGACCCTGGGAAAAAGGCTGGGTTCTATACATTCGGCAACTGGGCGTGTAACGCGGGATGTATATCAATCACCTGACCCATGGATCTCTACCGGCAGGGTAAGTAATGAGCGATTTCGCTTGCAGCTGTTAACGAGGGGAAGCCGAGTATAGACACGAACACAACCCCCCAAAGGTGCAGCTCGAAACTGACAAGATTCACAACCAGGTGAACATGCTTCCCTGCAGCGAGAGCCTTCACAAGTGCTACAGTCACGATCGTACGCCCCGCACAGGCATTCAGATTCATGCCACTTGGTACGGCGTGTGCCAAGCAGCCAGAGAGACCCTTCGAGTCGGGGCTGGTAATGCTCACGCTGACGTATATCATCCAGACGCTACTCGAACTCGAAGCTTACGATTCTGTCTGCGTTCCATGCCATGCTAGAGGACGAGTCGACGCAGGACAAGGTGCTGTATCTCATGGCCAGGATGCAGCTTGCGGAGTTCAGAGTGATGTACAATTAAAGGTGGACAATTTTGTTATGCACCAGGTGGTCATTCGGTTCTACGGGGCGACGTTCGATTGGCCGAGGGTCGATCCGAGCACACTGCCGTGGCGCTGAACCCGGTGGTGCCTGGTCTGTAAGGGAGGTGTAGTCGGAGAGCAGTTCCTGTGAGTGCATTCCAGGTTTGTACTTTGCTCGCCGCGCCCTCGTCAGCCCCGTTTTTCGATTGCAAGCGCGCAAGGGTGCGGAGCGTTCTGAAACTGCTCTCCCACTGCTTCTTGTACAGTCGGAAAAGCACCATCGTAGCGTGCGCATCCGTCTCCTGTCCGACCGTCGTGAGATGCACGACGATACCATGCTGGGGGAAGAAGAATCGCGTACACTGTTGTGTTCGCCACTCTGAATGACCAAGTTCTTGTTTTACGAGGACGCGCAACGCAGGATGGCGGGATTTGACGACACGGTATTTCTATGCCAATGCTGGGTATTATGTATCTGGGGAGATGGATGGGAAAGTAAGAGTGCATGTATGCGCGAGAGGTCGCAAGGGATGTAAGTTGTATGCGCGGCACCCATACCTTGAGGTCGTCGTGTATCGCATGACCGACAAGTATTCGATCCTTGATCAGGTTGGCTACTGTTTGCTAGACCTCTTTGAACGGCTTGGCTATGAACGATCATATCGGCGCCATCAGCTATAGCTCCCGATGCAGTGGGTCATGGGCATACCTGGGGCAGCGAGATCGGTGCGTCGGATGCCATTCCACTAGGTTCGATAGTCTACGACTGTTTCGCGCTGCTTGACAAAGGCATCAAGGACGATGGCGCCTGCGTAGTTGACGATGCTGACGCGCGCCAGGGAGGATTCGTTCCCGTCGATGCCGACGCCAACCATCTCACAATCGAGCGCGAGATATTTTCCAGGGCTGCAGAAGGGCGGCGAGACGACAAAGAACACGTGCGAGCACACGGCACGCACGTAGACAGGGAAGTCGTATACTGAACTCTTCCGAGCACCATGCGTCGTAATGAAGCGATGGACTCGCCGTTTTTCACCTCGGTGGTCTCGAGGTCGACGTGTCCATTGGCGCCGTCCGAGTGGTGTCGTATCAATGGTGGTGGAAGTGACGTGGCACGCGGAGACAGGAGACCAGTGTTGGAGGAGGGTGCGCCTCGCCGTTTTCGTTGGTGACTGTGTCGAACCAAGCTCTGAACTGACGACGTATGAATCTTCAGCGCATCCACGCCCCGCGACACTCACTTTCTGCAATGCGAGCCAGTTTGACGACGGCGTGCTGGTTTGGCGAACGTAAGAAAGGGAAAGAGAGACGTCGTTGTCATGCTCAAGAGCGAGTGGATCCGATCTGAATCTCCGACAGTCCGGTCGAGGAGGAACACGCCGCCCGACGCTTTGCTTGTTGCCACTTGCCACGTACCCCGACCCGCAACAGCGCCAAGCTCCTTCCCATCCCCTTCTTCGACCACCTCACCGCCGTCTCCGTCGCCAGCATGACTGACCACCTTCACTACCCGCCCTCTCTGCCCCCCCGCCCCGCCGCCCCGCTGCCCCGCCGCCCCGCCGCCCCTGCCCGCGTCGAGCCTCAAGGGGCGCGTCGACCTCTCGCCGTGTCTCCGCCTCTCGCCCGAGGAACGCCGCCAACGCAGACTCCGCCCAACGCCGTCGCGAACGCGAAGAACAGGACGCCCTCCGCGAAGAGCACGAGAAGGAAGATGCACAGCAACGTGCACGCGAGGACGACGAGGGCTGGAAGGCCGCCCTCCAGGAGCAGCTCCAACGCGCTGCCGCACGCAGGGCCCGCGAGGAACACGAAGCCAAGGCGGCCGAGGAGTGTCAGCTCAAGGAGCGCAGACGACTTGAGCACGAACGGAGACTGCAGCACACCCGCAGGATGCAAAAGTGGCGCCGCGAGCACATTCGTCGCGCAGAGTCCCAGTCGAGCGAAAAGGAGGAGGAACGCAAGCGCGAGACAGAACAGAGACGGTCGCGCATCGCGAGCATGAGCGATGTCCTGCTCCACGACGATCAAGACGCGTTCAACGGCTGGGTCACGATCCAGATCCCGGACCCGTTCACGTGGAAGCGTCGCTTCTTCACGTTTGATCTCGCCCGTGCGCAGCTGTCCCTCTGCAGGAACCAGCAGGTGCGTCTCGTTCGCTCGTCTGTCCGCATACATTCACTTCTGCGCAAGGACTCGACTCGCACTGTCGAGCTCGTCCCTCTGGATGGTCAGATCGAGAGCTTCAGCGAGTGGTACGAGGGCTTCGACGAGCTAGAGGCCATCCCACACTCGTTTGCTGTCAAGTTTGTCGACGGACGCACTTGGCTCATGTATGCGGACACCAAACACGACAAGGTGACTCTCATCCCTGCCGAGGTCACCACACTCGCTTACACCCTTGCAGGACAGGCTCCTCCTCAGCGAGGCAACTGGTATCATCTTGTGACTGTTTTTATACCCTATGACATACCCCCGTTATGTAGCGGTAGTGCTCTTTGTACGCTCGGATATCGGTGTCGCTCGTTTGATTGACTGTTGTACACATTGTAGTGGGCCATACATATGAATCTCAGGGATCCTTTGAGCGATCGTCACCGTTAGCACCGTCACGACCTCGTCCCGGGCGATACCTTTTCATCGCCAATGGGATGAAAGCGACCACGCGCACACTTGCCCAAATTATACCCATCGGGCGCGATGTTGTGGTTCTCAGCGGGCTGCCATACATCACGTCAGCGTGCGTCGGGGCGAACATTCACGGCTACGCCTCACCTCTTCCTTAGACACTCTGTCGACCGCGCCCATAAGCGATCCTGTCAAGAGATACACAAGCAAAGAAACACGCACGCTAAAAACAACGCGCCGCTGTCCGCCAACGCCCCATTTTGGCGATACACCCTGTCCACAAGATCACCAGACACCGCACAGCGACCCGCGAACGCCGAACCGGAAATGGTTGCCCCCGATCAAGCTCTCGAGACAGGTCCCGACGCCCGCACTGCCG
This sequence comes from Boletellus aff. emodensis, assembly GCA_038093915.1. Taxonomy (NCBI): domain Eukaryota; kingdom Fungi; phylum Basidiomycota; class Agaricomycetes; order Boletales; family Boletaceae; genus Boletellus; species Boletellus aff. emodensis. Next base: position 12,098 of record JBBPTA010000433.1, read on the forward strand.
TAATCTTGACGGAGCTCGATCGTCTGGTTCACCCACCCGTTCCCGTCGCCCAGGTTGGCCGAAACGGGTTGCCGAGATGGATCCCGAAGCATTCTTCGGAGCTACCCCCCTTGCCTCGTCAACGTCGACCCCAAAGCGCACAGACGGCGTACAACCCGATCGCACGCGCGTACCGGAGGATTCCCTTGTCTGTCAGCACCGCCGGCGAACTCTCGCCCGAGATGATGACCTTGGTGACGACGAGCGAAACCGCCGAGTGATTCACGGTTCAGATCGACGCCTGATTCGGAGCGGACATGGTGGTGAGCGGGGAGGGAGAGGAACGGAAACTCGCGCCATATGCAAAACGTACGTGATACCTATAGTGTGTGTGGTGGGCTAGACCTCCAGGGGCCGATGGGAACGGGAGTCACGAACGTGCTCGCTGCTGCGCCCAAGCACGACCTTTCGAGCTAGAGCCTCCAAACGGGGGGCTCAGGGCTGCCTTGATCGATCTGTCGTCGTCACACGACATTAATATCACCACCTCCGCGACGTTGAGGGCGGGCGCGCTGTAGGACGGTGTCTCCGGTCGCGAGTCCCGCTTCAAGGAGGCCGGATGTAGATCGCACTGACGGTCTAAGAAAGGTCAGCAAACCCGACCTCGAGCGATAAGCAGATACGAACGAAACTATATCCTGCTCACCCAAGTGAATATTTGGCAGATACCCGGAGTCATCGCGGCCCATCTTATCTGCGCCTTTGGGCGGGAGAAAACAGCATTCCGCGGGAGTGATGGTCGCCCAAAGTGCGCGACACAGCGACTTTAACGAACACTTGTAGTTCACTCGGTGGCCAATTATGAGACGGCGATCGTCGTGCGTAGGTGCATGGTGACTGGTGAGCCTCGAAGACCTTGGGTGTGCATGTGAGCGTCAAAAGAGTCCATATTTTTTTTCCATGCCGCTGGATATGCACCGTGGGGAAATCGGAATGCGGGCACTAGCGCAGTGTACACTCGCAACTGGTTCAATGGCCACTGAAACGTGGAAAGTCACGATAGTCTTCAAGTGGTGCGAACGAAGGTGCTGCGAGGTCGTCCGGAAGATGCCACAGGTTCTTTACGCTGCACTGTTCACCGCGTCGGCCCTACGGCCGTCGTCACTCGGGCGCACCCGAGAGGGCGCATCACGGAAAAAACAGAAGCGCTGTAATCCCTTGTAATCCTTTTCTTGTTTCACAATGATGGATGGATTATAAACGCTTCTGCTTTTTCTGTGATTCGGACAGGATTGGTTGCTGCAAGTTGTCAAGTGCCGGCCAGTGGGATCACCTTTGGACACGTTGTACCCAGCCTGGTACTGCCGGAGCCCTGGTGGTAGGCACATGTCGATACAAGGTGATCTCGCCTATCCAACTACCCTCAACTTACGCGTACGTGCCGACCACCATGGATGGCCACTTGTGTAGAATCGCCCTTGGCCACGCTGAGGAACCCCTCTCTAGGGCATGTCAAAACACGATCCGCTGTTCTAAAACCCCCTTCCTTTGGCGCTAAGGCCGAGATCTGAAGGAAGAGCACATGGGGAAAAGAATTGGGCATACAACTGCTCACTGGTCCTTTACGCCGCACTGCTCACTGCGTCGCCGCCACGAGTGCCGTCACTCGGGCACACCCTCGAGAGCGCATCACGGAAAAAACAGAAGCGTTGTAATCCCTCGTAATCCTTTTTTTCTCTCGAAATGATGGATGGATTATAAACCCTCATAACAGTGAACGCTTCTGTTTTTTCTGTGATTCGGATGGAATTGGTTGCTGCAAGTTGTCGAGTACTGACTAGTGGGACCTTTGGACACGCTGCACCCAGCCTCGTATCGCCGGAACCCTACTGGCAGGCACATGCGCAAGGTGATCTCGCCCATCCAACGGACAGCCATGGATGACCACTTGTGTAGAATCGACCATGGCCACACTGAGGAACTCCTCGCCAGGGCATGAGTCGAAACACGATCCGCCATTTTGAAAGCCCCGTCCTTTCACAATAAAGTCGGGATATGAAAGAGGAACACACGAGAAAAAGAAGCAGGATTGGGCATACACGGACGAGCGAAACCAAAAACTTCAAACGCCAATGTGCACAAACACGATCCGCTTCTCCAACGACACATCCTCTGCCGACTCCACCACCGCCGTGTTCAGCGCCACGGCCGCATGCTCGAAACCGACCGTCGGACGGTCGAGCATGGCCCGGTAGAACCGAGTGACCACCCGATGCGCGACCGCATCGTCCACCTTCCACAAGGTGCCGATGACCCCGTTGAACCCCGCGAACTGCATCCCCGCCGCAAGATGCAGCACCTCGTCTGGCGTCGACGCGTCCCCGAGGGCAGTGTGACACGCAGACAGGAATGCCAGCTCCGAATCCGCGTACCGCTCCTGCACGATGCGCATCAGCGTGAGCTGGCCGTCCCGCATCGCGAACCACGACTCGAACGGTCTCTCTGGGTGTTGCGCCCCGTGGCATGCGACGTGCACCCAGCGATGGTCCTGGAATGCTCGTACGGCCCCTTGTATGGTCGCCGCCGCGCCGGTGACGGCCTCGAATGACAC
>JBBPTA010000435.1:0-14624 GCA_038093915.1 Boletellus aff. emodensis
AATAAGTGTCCCAATGACATGTCATTTTAAAATAATCATATCTTGGTACCATGACAACCAAATCACATGATTAAGTGCTCATGTGAATGCTAAGAGTCTAGCCATTCTAGGATCTCCACAGATCTATACATTCTTTCCAAAATGACCCAACATTGGGACACTTATTTGAGCCACTGTATATCAGAGTGAAGAAGATTGAAGGAGCAATATGAGATCTATTAAAAGGGGTCTAAAAACAATCATATAGGAGATTGAATATTATACCACTTGCTCCATAGAGGGTTTCTTCCCAGTTGCCAGATTGACTACTCTAAATACTAGTGATATCAATATGTTCAAATAATATCAAATGTATACATGCCCTTGATGTTGAAGGTATTTCTTGCAGACAAATCTAAGAAATGTTAACTTACATCAACAAACATATAAATGCCATAGATAAAAGTACACTACCTCTGCTTGACTGTTCTTCAGGGTCTAAATAATAGCTACCAAGCTAAATAGATTACTAAATGGTAAGAACATACTGTCTGATCAAGTGGTAATCAATGAAAATACTGATAATATCACAGAAATGTATTACCATCTAATGATCACTAGATAAACACAAGTAGTTGTAAGGGTAATAAAAAATTAGACATACATCCTGCATCATATGTATGTCAGCATGTTATACCACTTACATCCTATCAATGGAGCATTCCATAGTATGGTGGTCAATTGCACCCTCAATTCACATCCACATCAGACCACTTACTGCCTAGCAATGGAAGTCTAAACCATCATAGAGTGGTCAGTAGCATCCTCATGTAACATCCATATCAGACCACTTACTCTCCATCAATAGAAGTGCACTCCATGGCAAAGGGGTCAATAGCATTCTCATTTCATGTTTACATCAGACCACATACTGCCTATGAATGGAAGTCCACCCCATGGCAGGGTGGTCAATACCATTCTCATCTCATATCCACATCAGACCACTTACTGCCTATCAAGAGAAGTACACCACATGGCATAGTAGTTGGCAGTATTCTCACTTCACATCCACTTCTGACCACTTACTGTCTATCAATGGAAGTGGACTCCATAACATGTAAGAGATTGTGTGTGGACACTGTAGAAGAGACTTAGGGAAATGGTAAGTCACTAAGGTAGGAAAAGGGGGCTATGGTGCAATGTAAGGGTGATTACATAAGCTAGTAAATAGTGTACAAATATGGAATAAATAATCCCAACATAATATTGTGGTTAGCCACATTCTCATATCACATTCACATCAAACACATACTGCCTATCAGTGGAAGTGCATCCAATGATATGGTGGTCAACAGTATGTATTCTCATTTCACATCTGCTTCAGACCAGCACTTTTTATCAATGGAAGTGCACCCCATGGCATGGTGGTCAGCCACATTCTCATTTGACAATCATATCAGACCACTTACCACCTATCAATATAAGTGCACCCCATAACAGGGTTATGAGCAGCATTCTCATCTCATATCCACATCAGACCACTTACTACCTATAAAAAGGAGTGTACCCCATGGCATACCTGCTAGCCACATTCTCATTTGACATCCACATCAGATCACTTACCACCTATTAATTAAGTGCCCCATGGCATGCTGGTTGGTAGGATTCTTGTTTTGATCCATATCAGACCACTTACATACTATCAATAGAAATACACCCCATAACATGGTTCAATAGTATTCACATGTTACATCCACATCAGACCACTTAACCCCTATCAATGTAAGCATACCCAATGGCATGGCTATCAGCATTATTCTCATGTCACATCCATATCAGACCACTTACTACCTATCAAGAGAAGCACATCCCATAGCATGGTGGTCAGTAGCATCCTCTTTCAAAACCACATCAGATCACTTACTGCCTATCAATAAAAATGCACCCCATGATATGGTGGTCAGCATCATTCTCATTTCATATCCACAACATACCACTTACTGCTTATCAATGGAAGTGCACCCCATAAAATGGTAGTCAGCAGCATTCTCACATCCACATCAGGCCACTTACATACTATCAATGTAAGTGCACCCAGAGCAATTAAGAATATACATGTACTTAGAGAAGATATATATAGACATCCATATATTATGGCTATCATGGCTTAGCATCCCAGCTTTATTCTTTCTATGCTGGCTTATGTGTTTAATAGTGTGATTTTAGCTTTACAAGACAGTGGTCAGACCAGTGCATTGCATATCACTTGTATCATGATCATGGAGATTTTGAAGCACTTCTAGTGCTTGTATCCATGTACTACATAAAAATCACAAAGTGGGATCTCTAAGCACATCAGCTCAATAGTAACATGGAGCAAGAATCTACAAAGAACACCATAGACCTTATGGTAGTTGATAATAGTTACACAACATGGCATGAGAGGCATTTGATAAACTTGTACATGCAAGTGAGAATTGTACAGGAAAAAGCATGACTGAGATAGACTATGGTAAAGCACAAATGTATATGAGGAATAACATGTTTTGCTGAATCCAGCATTTGGAAGTCAATAAGTGTCTATAGATCATAAGCAGGCTAGATTGTAATTCCTAATGTCAGATGATTGACATTACACTAGAGAACATATGTCAACATGATTATTAGCATATAGTACTGTATGTCCAACTACTTACATATATGATGCTCTAAAATGAAATGCAATAGAAGTTTGATCCTTTCATTCTTGTCTCCAGTGTTGTCATATGAAATGACAAGTGTCTTGATGTTCTCAGATACCTGGGTGGACATACCAGATGCTTCATATCTTTCTACAGCTGTAGAAAAAGGATCACTGATATTATACTGTGTGATAGTAAAGGAAAGTTGAAGGAGCAATATGAGATCTATATAAGAGATATAAAAATGATGATATTGGAGATCAAACATTATACCAATTGCTTTGTGTAGAGTTTCTTCCCAGTTGCTGGATTGACTGCTCTAAATACTAGCAATATTAATTCAATCAAACAATAAAAATGTGTACATACCATTGACATTTCAGGTATGTTTTGTACATCAATCTAGTAAGTATTTTCTTATATTAACAAACATATCAAATTGCTATAAAATACACTACCTCTTCTTGATTGTTCTTGAGAGTCTAAATAAGAGCAATCAACATTAAACACAGTACAAAAAGTGTAGACATACTGGCTAATCAGGTATTTAGTATAAAAAAAAGTACATAAAATCATTGAAATAATTACCATCTAATTAAAACCAGATAAGTACAAGTAGTTGCCAGGATCATCAAAATTAAACATACATCCTACATATATAATATATGAGCTTTTGGTCATGTTATATTATGTGATAGTACTTACCAGCTACAGGTGGAAAATATCCACATTTCAGTAAATGCAGATAATTGAATATGCATGAACAAATATACATTCTGTTCATTGAGAGACAAAGGAACAGGAATGAGATAAAATAGATATAACAGTGTGTTATACAACTCACACTCTGAGGGAAAAAACAGATGATAGATTAATGAACAACAAACTCATTTTATATCCATATCCAACTACTAACCCACTAATTTTAAAAATAAGAGACAACAGTAATTAGCAATATTCTCATTCAACATTAACATCAAATAACTTACTGCCTATCAATATGGGTGCATCCCAAGGTATGGTGGTCAGTAGAATTCTCATTTCACATTCACATCAGACCACTTACTCTCTATCAATAGAAGTGCACCCCATAGCATGACAGTCAGCATTCTGATTCCACATTCATATCATACCACTTACTGCCTATTAATGAAAGTACATCCCATGACAGGATGAGTAGCATTTTGATTTCACATTCACATTAAATCACATACTCTCTATCAGTGGAAGTGCACCCCATAGTAGTCATCAGCATTCTCATTTCACATCCAAACTACATCACTTACTGGCTATCAATGAAAGTGCATCCCATAACATTATGATAATCAGCATCTTCATTTTACATCTACATCAGACCACCTACTGCCTATCAATGGAAGTGCACCCCATCATATACATATATTGATCAACAGCATTCTCATTTCATGTCAATATAAAAACCACTTACCAGCTTTCAATAAAATTGCACCCCATGGCATGGTCATTAGCAGTAATCTCATTTCATACCCACATCAGACCACTTACAGACTATCAAGCCCCATGGTATGGTGGTTAGTAGCATTCTCATTTCACATCTACATCAGATAACTTGCCAGCTATCATTGAAAATGTACCCCATAGTATGGTGGTCAGAAGCATTGTGATTTCACATCTGTATGAGACCACCTACTTGCTATCAATGGAAGTGTACCCAATGGCATGATGATCAATAATATTCTCATTTCACATCCACACATTCAGCAACTTACATTCTATCAGTTGAAGTACACCCCATGGTAGGGTAGTCAACAGCACTCTTATTTTATATCCACATTAGAACACTCACCATCTGTCAATAGAAGTGCACCCCATGGCATGACAGTCATCAACATTTTCATTTTGCATCCACATCATACACTTGCCAGCTATTATTGGAAATACACCCCATGACATGGTGGTCAGAAACATTGTGATTTTGCATCTGTATGAGACCACCTACTTGCTATCCATGGAAGTGTACCCAATGACATGGTGGTCAGCAGTATTTGTATTTCACATCCACATTCAACAACTTACATCCTATCAGTTGAAATACACCCCATAGCAGAGTGATCAACAACACTCTCATTGTATATTTGTATGAGACCACCTACTTGCTATCCATGGAAGTGTACCCAATGATATGGTGATTAGTAGTATTCTTATTTTGAACCCAGATAACTTGCCAACTATCATTGGAAATGCACCCCATAGCATGGTGATCATAAGCATTGTGATTTCACATCTGTATGAGACTACTTACTTGCTATCCATGGAAGTATACCCAATGACATAGTGATCAGCAATATTTCATTTCACATCCACATTCAACAACTTACCTCCTGTTAGTTGAAGTGCACCCCCATAGCAGAGTGGTCAACAACACTCTCATTTTACATCCACATTAGGCCACTTACTGTCTATCAATTGAGGTGTACCCCATGGCATGATTGTCATCAACATTCTCCTCTTACACCTACATCAAACCACTTACTCTCTATCAACGGAAGTATATCCCATGGCAGGGTGGTCAGCAGCATTCTTATTTACAACCATATCAGAGCACCTACTCTCTGTTATTGGAGGTTTACCCCAAGACATGGTGAGCATCAGCATTCTCATTTCACATCTACATCAGACCACTGACTCTCTATCAATGAAAGTGTACCCATAACAAGGTAGTCAGCAACATTCTCATTTCTCATTTTATAAGACAACTTGCTTTCTATTAATGAAGGTACACCCCATAGGATGGCAGTCAGCAGCATTCTCATTTCACATCCATATCAGACCACTTACTCCCTATTGATAGAAATGCACCCCATTATATGCTGGTCAACATCATTCTTATTTTATACCCACATCAGACCACTTACCTTCTATCAATAGAAGTCATGCCACAAGATGGTCATCAGTATTCTGATTTTAAATCCATATCAGAACACCTACATGCTATACACAGAAGTGTATCCATGACATGGTGGTCAACAGCATTTTCATTACATCTACATTAGACCACTTACTTCCTATCAATGGAAAGGCACTATGGTCAGCAACATTTTCATTTCACACCCAAATTGGACTACTTACTGCCTATTAATGGAAGTGCACGCCATGGCATAGTGATCATCAATAGTGTTATTTCATATATATATCAGACCACTTACTCTCTATCAATATCCCATGATAGGGTGGTCAGCAAGATTCCCAACTCAAATTCATATCAGACCACTTACTCTCTGTGAGTGAAAGTATACCCCATAGGACAGTGGTTAGCATTACTCTCATTTTACATCCACATCAAACAACTTACTGCCTGTCAACAGTCAATGGAAGAGCACCCCATGACACAGTAGTCAATGGCATTCTTTTCACTCATACACCAGACCACTTACTTCCTATCAATGAAAGTGCACCCCATTGTATGCTTATCAGTAGTATTCCCATTTTACATCCACATTAGATCACTTACCCACTATCAATGAAAGTGCACACCCATGGCATGATGGTAATCAGCATTCTCATGTCACATCTCTATCAGACCACTCACTCGCTATCCATGAATTACACCCAATACCATGCTCATCAACAGCATTCCCATTATATATGCATGTCAGGCCACTTACTCCCTATTCATGAAACACCCCATGACATGGTGGTCAGCAGCACTCTCATCTCACATCTACATTAGACAACTTACCAACTATTAGTGGAAGTGCACCCATGCCATTGTATAGTGGTCAGCAGCATTCTCATCCCACATCCACATCAGGCCACTTACTTCCTAACAATGGAAGTATATCCCATGGCATGTTGATCAGTAGTATTCTAATTTCAAATCCACTAAGACCTTACCAACTATCAATAGAAGTACACCCATGTCCTGCTGGTTAGTAGTATTCTTTTTCACACTAACATCAGACTACTTGCTAGCTGCCAATGGAAGTACATCCCATGGTATGGTCAGGGCTGTAGTATTCCCATTCTACATCCATATTAGGCCACTTACTTTCTGTTGTTGGAATTACACCCCATAATATGGTTGTCAGCAGTATTCTCATTTCAGATCACTGTCAGACCCCTTACTCTCTGTCAGTGGAAGTATATCCCATAACATCATGGTCAGCAACATTCTCATGGTCCCATCTACATCAGACCACCTACCCCCTATCAATGAAAATGGACCCCATGGTAGACTGGTCAGTAGCATTCTCATTACACATCCAAATCAAACCATTCACAAGCTATCAATGGAAGTGTACCCCAAGAGATGGGGGTCATAAAACTGCACATTTGCATACATGAGATCACTTACTATCTATCAATGGAAGTGCACCCCATGACAGGGTAGTCATCAGTATTCTCACTTCACATGTACATCAAATCACTTACTCCCTATCAGTGATAGTACACCCCATTGTATACTTGTCAGTAGCATTCCAATTCTACATCCACATTAGACCACTTACCCAATGCTATCAATGGAAGTGCACCCCATAACATGATGGTAATTAGCATTCTCCTTTCATATCTATATCAGACCACTTACTCTCTATCAATGGAAGTGCACCCCATGGTAGGGTGATCAGCAAAATTCCCAACTCAAATTCACATCAGACCACTTACTCCCTAGCAATAGAGGTACATCCAATGGCATCATGGTCAGCATCCTCATTCTATATCTACATCAGACCACTTACATACTGTCAATGGAAGTGCACCCCATAGTATGGTGGTCATCAGTATTCATATTTATATCTGAATCAAAACCACTCACTCCCTATTCATGCAAGTGCACCCCATGATATTGTGATCAGTAGCATCCTCATCTCACATCCACATCAGACCACTTACCATCTATCAACAGAAGTACCCCATATGGCATGGTGGTCAGTAGCACTCTCATTTCTACATCAGATCACTTACTCTCTGCCAGTGGAAATATTTCCCATGACAAAGTGGTTAGTAGTATCCTCATTTCACATCCACATCAGACCACTTACCTCCTATTGATGGAAATGCACCCCATGATAGGGTGATCAAGCTACAGCATTCTTATTCAATTTTTATATCAAATAACTTACTATCTATCAATGGAGGTGCACCCCATGGCAAGGTGTTCAGCAGCATCCTCATTCATATCCACATCAAAACACTCACTGCCTATCAATGGAAGTGCACCCCATGACAGGGTGGTAAGCAGCATTCTCATTTTGCATCCACATCAGACCACTTACTCCCTATCAATGGAATTGTGCCCCATAATAGGGTGATCAAGCTACTTCTCATTCAATATTTATATCAAATAACTTACCCACTATGAATGGAAGTGCACCCCATGGCAAGGTGTTCAGTAGCATTCCCATTCCATATCTACATTAGACCACTTACTGCCTATCAATGGAAGTGCACCCCATAGTAAGGTGGTGAGCAGGATTCTCATTTCACATCCACATTAGACCACTTACTTCCTATCAATGGAATCCACCCCATTACTTGGTGGTGAGTGATATTGTTATTTCACATTGATGTCAGAACACTTACTCCCTATTGATGCAAGTATGGCAAAATAAGGTGCTCTCCAACTTGTCATTCATTGTGATGTGTATATGTACATACCTTAGAAGAATGTCATACAACCCTCAGTTCATTTCTTCCACTTTGTGAAAGTCTCACCTTTACATGAGGAAACCAACTTGCTATTTCCTTGGTTGGATCATACATCTTATTCCTTCTCATCTGCATGTTCAAAGTTGGCTCCAATGCACTTTAAGATGGTATTTTAATATTCATCAAACTGAAACACCACCTTCCTTACTATTTCACTGCATATTCAATGCACAGCTGAATGTTCTTCTGCTGTGCAGATACTAGCAACATCTGCAATGATTCATTGTTCAATGCAGCTGCTGTCTTTTCCAGCAATGTCTTGCATCCTATGTCTGATGTATCCATGTCTGGCAAATATTCATACTAATCCAGACAAAGGAAGCATTTGACCACACACTTTCCAACTTTACCCATGCTTTTGGAGGAAACTTGAACTTGCATAGATCTGCCCATACATTTCTCTTTTTGAATATTTCTTCTCCCTCCCTCAGCCTCTTTTGTTGTTCTTCTGGATGCAATTCCAGATACTCTGGCTGAAATGCCTGTATCATCAGTGCATCATACTTGGTGAACAGTATTACAACTAGAACTACTCAATCTTGTCAGAATCCATCCTTTATTCCCAAGAACTCCTTACCATCTCTGGTGTCACACTCATTAAAGAACCTTTCCTCTGCAACAGTGACTGCACGATGCAGTTGATCCATTGGAATACAATACCTACACACATATGTCAAAGTCAAACCTTGTATTTCGTCATAGCTGCTCACCATATCGCATGGATGCGCTTCTTTAGAAGGGGTGTGTGTGCACGTACTTCAATAAACCTTTTCATCCGATCGAACTCATCCTCATTCCCGGCTTCAAAACCAGCCGAGTCATGGAACACCAGTCTCTTGTTGCTCTTGAAAACCATTTCATGATTGATATCATGCAGGCCACGCTGTGAAATTGTATGGGCGTCACGAGGACATTCACAGTAGCAACTCGCCACGCTCACCTCCCTGGATCCCGTGATGACGAGATTAACCTAACCGCACATCGACTTCATTAGTATCCGTCTAATCCACCATGGGGAATGATACCTTTCTCCCTCGATCGTCGTAGATCTCTGGATCCTCCGTCGAGTCACAGATCCTCTGCAGGACAGTCGTCTTCCCAGCATTCGCCCTCCCGATGATGAGAATCCTGAACCGTACAAATTTCTCCATAAGGTTAGGGTCAACATCTCCCATGTACCCGGAAACATCTGCAGGCCTTTCCACTTTGGGAACGCTCACACCGTCAAAGCGCGACCCGAGAAACTCTGGACGTACTCACCAGGGTCCTCTAAATCAACAGAGTGTGCCTCAAGAAGGCGATTGTCCGTGTTTAATCCGGCTTCAGTCAGGAGAACGTACGAGCCCTCGGAGAATGTGCGTGGTCGGGTGGTGGGAACGTCGGAGTCAGAACCCTCTGCGAGCACGGGAGACAGATCCTCGATGGCGCTGCTCAGTGCCCAATCGTGAGAGAGGGTCTCCATCTCCCTGGCTTGAGTCGGAAGGGTGCTCGAGTTACTGGAGATCACGCCAGGCTGGGTGTTGGGGCCTTCAGAAGGCGCTGGAGGCGAGCCCCTACCGGCGATACTGGATCGAAGGTGAGTGATTTGTTTTTTGATGGTCTTCATTGTAGGATTTGGCAGCTGTAAAGCTGAGAGGGGAGTACAGTGCGACTGATAAGACTCGGGTGGTGTTGCCCAGTGAGAAACGAGTCGGAGGAGGGAGTTCCCACGAATACGTATGGTTTATTTGTACATGTTGCTGGGAGTGTCACTGGATCATCGTGGTCCTGCATCACGGAAAAAACAGAAGCGTTATAATCCCTTACAATCCCTTTCTAATCCTTTTCTTCGAAACGATGGATTAGTTATAAAGCCTTGTAATGGTATCTATTGGATTATAAAGCTTCTGTTTTTTCTGTGATGTGGTATGTGTAGCAGAGACGCTGTAAGGATGGTCGAAGACAGCTCAACTCGATGGCAACCTGACGACAATCCCCTTCCTATTACACGAAGATACTTCCAGGCCGCTATCTGGGTACGTTGGGTGTCCCTTGCAGTGGTTGTGATATTGATTCAGAATCAGCCAGCTCACGTCCATACTCCACTCGTTTATCGACTGTCGTCTCTTCAATACAGCAAAACCAATCGCATAAACGTAGCCCAATTCCAAAGATCTCAGCTCTACACTTCGTGTGATACACCTCTCAGTCGACTAGGATTGTCGCATCCACTTTTGTCGAGGTAAATGTGGCCCAGACGGCCTCTGTGCAGGCCGCGCTGACTCCGTGCCAGGGTCGAGTCAGCACATCAAACTGAGCACGGAAAAATTACTGCAACTTCCCAAAGGGGTTTCCACCGTAAAGGATATTTAGAGGATTCCACACGGACGTACGAGACCCCCATAGTCAGTACTGAAGTACTGATCAGTGACTATAGACCGACTCTGCTTCCTGTTGCATGAAAACAGATGAGCGAGCCAGGCTTGCGAGAGGTGTATGTTCGCGCCGCCAACTGGAGTTGTCGTGAGGAGAGAGGAAACTAAAAGGCGAGGACGCACAAGAATCGATTCCATTTCAGGTTCTCGGTTAACGTGAACTACAAGTTCTGTCGTCCGAGACCGTATCCGGCAGTGTAGAACCTTGATCGCCGAGTCCTGGAAAAACCAACAAACGCTTAGAGTATGTCTGCGGGATGGAGTCAGCCAGGAAATGCGGGGTCCTCACAGGCCATTATAGCAAACTCGTAGTGCACTAGCGCCCTGGACCAGATAAATACGCGCAGCTGCCTCACAATCAGTTCCCCTAGCCCATACATATGCCTCAGTACCACGCTGACGGTCCCAAAAATAGTCATCGTACGAGTACTCTCCCTGATAATACATCTTCCTTGAATCTCCCTTAGACTAATAGGAGTGCGTTGCCCAACAACCCTCGAACTAACGAACCTGCGTCAGACAGTCAACGGAGGAAATGCTAATAGACGATACCTGAAGAAGCAGCGCCATGCCAAAGTCCTCCGAAGCATTTGACTCTAACCGGATCCTCTTTTCATCTGTCGGGTCGGCGAAGGGAGGAACAGACCAACGCAAGGGGATATCGTTTCCCACAAGCGGCGCAACCTCGCTATTGCACAGCCAACTGAGATGATACACGTAGAATGTGCAATTTCATTTTAAAGTGATCGTGTGCGACCCACATGACACCCTAATGAAAGATCACAGTCAAAAAGAAAGTACAAGCAGACCGGATTTGTGTTGAACGATGGCAGCACCGGATCAGTCTGCCAGTTTCCGGGCAGCGTCGCGCAATCAACCCTAACATCCTGCGTACGCAAGCGTGAGGGAGAGATATGGACCCCTGGAGCGATAAGAATGATCTCGATCAGTAATGACGGACGCCATCTTCATCCAGTCTCTCCGACTTCCGTTCGAGCACTCTGTCCCCGAGTGATTGACATAAAAAATTACTCCGTCTTCATTTGCTCTTCTCTGATGACCATCGTCGCGGATAAAAGTGGATGACGTACCTCCGAGCCTGTCGAGCATACGTCTGTATCGCTTTCTTGATTAAGGCCATGGACGACGCACTGTGATGCTGGAGAAGCGAATCAGAAGGATGGGGCCTGGCGCGTAAGAGCCATTACAACGTACATGGTCGCTCTGCTTTCCTCGAACACCTGGAGTTCCATCGCGATGTGAGGCAAGGCAACGTCTACCTCCCTGTTCAGCTTTGGGTGAATGGCCGCGTGGTACCTGAGGACCGCCTCAGCAGGCAACGGAGCCAATTACCAAATACAACGCACACTGAAGCATGATTTATAACCATTTGAAGGTACGAAAACTGTTCTAGGCTTAGTCGAACTTTTGTCTGCGAATCGGAGTTGAATGCATACCAGAGCGACGGGAAACAAAGACGGATATGTTGCAAGAAAAATACAGACCACCCGGCGAGCAAGACAGCAAGCTCACTGCTGACGAAGACCATAAAACTTGAAGCACAAATAAACTCTTTGAGAAAGAGAAAGGAAATATGAAGATCTATAAATCGACAGAGCAACCCGCGAGCCTACAGTCAAGGACACAGAGAGGAATCAACCACCTGTTTCGACCTCTGGCGACTCATGTTCGTCCACCTTTGGCGTCCACCTCCGACTTGAGTGCCATGCAGACTTGGCCTTGAGCTTGGCACACGACTGCGTTACCTCGATGATAGGGATCTTCTCAATGGCGACGCTATCAGGCAGATCAGCATTGAAGCAACAGTCGAGTGTGGCGCCGAAACATCGGCAGAATCCGCGGGCATCATGGACGTGTATCGGCAGGCGTGGCTCCTACGATGACGGACCCCCTTTTTTCTCGCCTCGCTCAGACTCGAGGACGGCCATTTCAGAGCCTTCCCGTGGGACAGCGAATCACTAGCCTCGCAGTAGTCAAGGGCCACTGCCCGCGTACAGATCACCCTGCGAGACCTCCATGGACGAACGGGTCATTGTGGTGTGGCTCGAGAGCAAGATACCACTTTTCCAAGACCCGGAAGATAACAAGCTCGTGTGGAGGAACCAGGAGTTGTGGTCTTTTGCGGCTACCGCGAGAGAAAACCAAGAAGATACGCCGAGGGGAGACACAGGACTGTAGAAATGGGAACTTGTCAGGACTGATGGTGCTCTCGCCTTCACAGACACTGTTTTTTTTCGACTTGATGAATGGGGGCGGGACGGGAATTGTGAGTGACCGGGTTCGCGACTTGAACGTTCTGTGCGGTTAAACAAGATAGAGCCAGATCCCTCCGGAATAGACAAAGGGATTACCAACGTCTGCTCTGCCAATGCCCCTGCGATGGCTGATAGGGTTGCAAGGTGGCGAGGGACGGGAGAGAAAGTGTGATGAGCAGCGACCGTGAGAATATGCAGGACTTGCTCGCACCACAACCAAGAATCAAGTGGATGGCTGGTAGAGACACGTTTCCAGACTCTAGGGCCATCCGATGGTTCTAACACGATCCCTGGCCGCTCGAACGCTCTCCCGACTCAACCAAAGTAGGCAGCGAAGTTCGTCTTCCTGAGGCCCTGTCCATCAGTTTTGGTGCGCCCCCCAAGCAGGTGGCCCGGGGTAGCACCCTGACAACCTGATAAACTCTCAAAGCGACGACGACGACGACTGTAGATACTTTCCACATACACGCGAAACGTTGATCCAGACCTCAAGGGGAACCCGGATTTTTCCATCGGCAGGGCAAATGTTGATAAAACGACCGTCCTCCAGACACGACCACGATGGAGAAAAAGGTACTGTCCACCACATGCTCCGATTTGCAGACACTGACTGGAAGCCTTGGTGCGTGTGCGTCTGTCTGCAGACTGTCGTGCAAACAACTGATCAGGACAAGGTCTATGCCCTCGAACCCAGATTGGTTATTTCTGTCGTATGCTGGCTCCTTGTTGGTCACTCGGTTCAAAGGCGCTGTGCTCTCGCGCGAGGGTTTACTACCCTTGATCGACTTCTGATGGCATTGATCTAGAGCGCAAGAATGATCACACCCCTCCATGGGAGCTCGTACTTCTGACCCTCGCAATGCGTGCATGCATTCTCACTGGCAGAGTGCATATGCGGATGTTGATCCCAGTAGTGCGGGTTACAGCACGAACCGTGGTAGACGCGCACGACGTTTCCGTCACCGCTGGCCTTGAGGGGTGCACGACGCAAGGGAACGCTGCCATGTCACCTCGAGGAATGAAGCGAGATTGCGATCCTGTCGAGTTTGCCGTCGACCTCGTGACTGCCTTACGTCATCCTGCGTTTGCTGCGCACACGAGAAGATGCCTCCCAGCTCTCGCCATCCTATTCAGCGATACGAGAGGATGCATCTTCAACGAACGAGACAATAGATCGTGCATACAATCAGTAGCAAGTGGATGCGGCAATGCTACGTCCATGTTCGTAACCCGACTCCAGGAGATCTAGCTTGGAGTCTTGACATGAGCAACGTAATGGCCCCCATTCACCTATTTCTTTGTCTGGGGCATTGTCCTTTGTACACCTCGAGCTCCTGCATGTGTGGTATGTACAGTGTACACCCTCCGCGTGATATCGCTACAAGTGTATTTATTACAAGCAACAGCACTTGCAGGCCTGACCTTGACATTGTCCTACCAATCCTGGTTCTAGCAAGCGGATATCTTGTCCGTCGACGAACAAACTAGTATATCGTTTATGCAGTCAAAAAGCGCCCAAGAAGGCAAAGAGAAATCACAGCACAATGACGTACATGTCCCAACAAGAATGAAAAGCAAGAACATTG
>JBBPTA010000436.1:0-14622 GCA_038093915.1 Boletellus aff. emodensis
CTTCGAGCGCGCGGGCTTCATTCTGTGGCAGCCGGCTCAAGTCAGACACCATGTCGCCTACCTGAACCGCCACGAACGCCTCGGTGATCGCTTTTGATAATCTGCGATTGATGCCGGCGTCTGGGTGGCGTGCGTTTTGTGCAGCGCTCTGAACGGCTAGCGCAGCACGCCACTCGAGAAGGTATACGATCGCTGCATGGTCCTGCCACGTTTCTGTGCCGACCACCGGTCGACGCGATCGCTCGCTGCTGAGAAGACGAAGATAGCTTGCATGCGAACCCAATGGTCGATCCGGAGTCGCAGCCAAGTGATTGTACGACTTGAGGACCGCACGAGCGACTTGCGCGTCCAGCACAAAGTTGTCCCCCTCGAACCTGCCAGAACGTGAACGACACGAAGAATCAGTGCGTCAGGTCAACCTACGTGGCGGCCGGGAGATAGTCTGCATATAGGCGCCCGATGCCAGCGAACGCGCTGTAACCGTGTCCGCCTAAAGCACGACGCGCGTTCTCGAGACCATCGATCGTCTCGGTGGTGGCCAGGACCTTTAGACCGCAGAGGATAGCGTGAATCTCTGCGAGGTGTCCCAAGTCGCCTTGCTCGACTCGCTCTCCAAGGGTGGAGAACGATTTTTTCTAAACACTTGTCCAGGTAGACGCATACTCGAAGGTGGAACACGTACTACTTGGCGACCCAGTCCAATGAACACGTATGAACGTGAGAGGATAGGGAGAAGACGATAATAGGTAGAAGGATATTTGATAACTTGGCGCTCTAGTCCACAATCGTCAGGTTCTCCTTGTCTGCGGACAGTTGTATAACGGATTGCAATGGTGATGCCTTTTGATTCCGGTCAGGTGAAAGAATATTGTGGAGACTAGCGACAAACCTTTTGCAAGAGTCCATCCAGCATTTGTAATCATGCTGAGAGCGGGCGTTAGGAAATCAAAGCTGTACGGGTAGATCTAGATACCTCGCACGGATATACAACATCTAAGGACGAGTGTTGGGTTACGTATGCTTGAGACACGGTATACAGACGTACGCCACCAAAACTGTGCTTCGGATTCAAGGGCTTGATGTATCGGCCATCTTCGGTAACCTTTGCGAATTTCGAAAACATGTTCATGAGGGGTATTCGTACATGGTTGAATCTAGCAAATCCGTTGTCCAATGCAGCCGACCCTGTGGAGTAATCAACCGTCGGACATGGACGACGGAAGGATGGATGTGGCGATTACCTCCCCCGGCCTTGGGGCCGACGTCCCCAGCAGTGATCCCTGGGAGTAGGGAGTGATCTTCTGGACGACAATCAGACGGAATTTCACGGGACCTCGGATCCGAGACGAACCCAGCGATCTTAACTGAACGAGAAAAAGGTGAGGGCCCACGTCCCTACCGTCTGGCAAGATCAGCTTGGCTTGCACGATCCCGTGCGTGGCCGTCTTGCCCAGCGCGCCGATCCACCACTTGGTGCTCGTCAAAGTCGGTGAATGGAGCTCGAATTCCCTGGTGTCAGGGAGATACGTCGCCGTCGTTTCCAGCCTCGCGACGTTCGTGCCGTGACCGAGCTCGGTCTGCATATAGCATCTAGCGGGATTGTGTCAAAAGAGAACACGTTAGGACGATGGGAAGATTCGGCAAAGAGATGGGTTTACCCGTGTATACCCTTGTTGGAGACAAGTTCCAGGTACTCGTCCAACAGGTCGGGGGATCCCTGACCGACAAAGACGGGTCCAAATGCTGCCAAAGAGTAAGAAGAGAAAGCGGGGATCGTGCTGTCATACGCACCGAGGTCGTGTAGATTGACCGGGAGAGTTTCCGACAGGATCAACATCGCTTGAGCGGTCTGATCCGCCGTCCATTCATGCAACCTCTGTAATTCTGTCAAACGTTTCGTGATGGCGAGGGCACGCTTATACGCTTCAACCCTCCCAATGAAATCCCTTTGATATAGGATGCCGTGTGGGTACAAATATATGTCAGTGAGCTGCTCCGGAGGGAGATAGTGTCGAGGTTAGGCGAGGGGCTCGCTCACCTGGTGGTTTTGTCGAACGCGGACTCTTTGCAGAGAATGCTTTCGAGCTGCAGAAAGCTCTCCCAGTTGTGCCTGCCAGCTATGT
Organism: Boletellus aff. emodensis; assembly: GCA_038093915.1. NCBI lineage: Eukaryota > Fungi > Basidiomycota > Agaricomycetes > Boletales > Boletaceae > Boletellus > Boletellus aff. emodensis. The sequence goes on from JBBPTA010000436.1 coordinate 2,124, forward strand.
CAAAAAAGAAAGTCCCAAGAGGATGCTAAACGTCAGTCCCGGACGTCGCGAATCCGGCGAACGACTTGAATCACCGAAGAGATAGTCCCGAATTGTCTGCAAGTCAAAGGACACACTGTCCCTAGCCACCTTTAGATCGATGGCGGTTTGTGCGAGGATATTTGACGCCATTACCACAAGGGAAAAGAGGCAGCACGACGAAAATCATTTAGCGTCACCACTCCGTCTTCAAAGACTTGGAAACTTGTGGACCGGCAAGGGAGTGTAGCCGGTTCCGGCGGGGGCATCCCAGACACCCCGTGGAGGGCCGTATTGGATTCGCATGGGATCGCGTTACATTGATTTGCGCATACTACTAAAAGGTGATAGTCCCGCTATGTCGGGGAGTTCAAGTTACGGATATCATTCACACCTGTACGAATCCGCTCATCGCGATAGTCATCCATAGACCCTGGTGACGGCGAGGTAATCAATTGCTCTCGCCGAACTCTAGCTACTAAAAGTCACTAGTACTATGCGCCGATATGTATGAACAAGATTTGCTGGTCAAGCGGTATCCTATCACTCAAATCCCGCATGGTCCTATGCAACGCATCCGCTGCGTGCGTATGATCCAGGCGTCCACTAGGCTCGTCCACCAAATTCGCATAAAACGTGGACGCGATCTCGCCCGCCACCCCATCGTCCACGGCCCACATCGTCCCGACCACAGATCGGAATCCAGCGACGTGCATCGCAGCGGCGAGATGGATCACCTCATCCGGACTCTCCTCGTCTCCGACCGTGGTTTCGCATGCGGACAGATACGCGAACCGCGCCCGTTGTAGGTCCAATCGCATGATGTTTTCGATCGTTAGGTGTCCGTCGTGCAGCGCAAACGCAGACTCGAACGGGCGGTATTGGTCCGGGAGGCCGTGACAGGCGACGTGAACGTACTCCGCCTCGCGCAGCGCTTCCGTCACGTTCGAGATGTTGGCCTCTTCATCTTTGATAGTTCTAAACATTGTGCTCGGCGCGACTCGCTCTGCTATATCGGCGAGCTCACGGTTTACAGAAGCGAGCACATGCTCACCGGGAGCCTCTGCGATACCTATAGCAAGAAAACTCTGCTTTGTCGACGTAGGGTCCAATGGACCCTCCTGCCTGGCACGAACGAGTGCCGCAAGAGTCGGTGTGTACGACGAAATGTACAGATCCGACAGGTTCGGCTGCCCTGCTTGATGCGTGGCATCATGTGCCCCGGCAGCATGCAGGGGCAGGAGTGAGAACTCGGCTGTCGGACACCACCAAATGCGTGATTGGCGGGGTAACAATGTCTGAAGAACTGCGACGATGGGTGAGACAATGTCGTCCCAGAGTTTTTGCAAAAACACCATAAGATCCCCCGTTACGTCCATGTCCTCGTCCACAACCTGGAACATCAAAAACTGAAACCTCAAGGACAGTTCGCGAACGTCCGTCTTTGTGATTTGGAGGGGGATATGGATAGGGTCCCTGTCGACGAGAACGATCACAACATCACAGCTGTACTTGCTTGCATTTACGATAATGACGGGCCCCCCAATGGCTGCCTCACGCAGGTCGGGATAGAGCAAGGGTAAAAGAAAGCGGGAATGACCCGGGAGTCTGCGAATCTCGTCCACCACGCTTTGCAACTGAAGGTTAAGGTGCCATGCCTGATCGTACTGGGACGGGGGTGACGGGTGTGAGTCGACTGGTGGGGAATCGAGGAATGGGAGATCGAGAACGATATGTAGGAGTGAGCTCAATTGGGTAAGCCTTTCTGCCAACGCCTTCCCCGCGTCTCCCAGAGATGTAATGACGTCCTCCAGCGGAGAGCGAAAGCGAATATATTGCGTCCAAAAAACACTACGGCCTTGTTCTACAAGCTCAACCGCATCGGTGAGTTTCTTGTTACGAACACAAGCTGAAAACCCATCAACCGAGAGGGAAGAGGTGAATTCCTTGAGTACGGCGAAATTCTGCGGCATAGACGGAAGGGTAGAAAGGTGGCGGACTAGGAACTGGAGCGCCGTCTGATACGCCAAGACTGTAGAGTGGTGGCCACATGCCTCAGCAGCTTGTATCCATGATTTGGCTGTCTCCAGGTCCCCGAACGAAACTGTGTGCAACACGTGCACGAGCTGTGAATAGAGATTAAATATTTCCTCTAGAACCTCCGTTTCACTGGACTGGTCGAACTCGACAATCAAGCAACTAGTGAGGCTACGAAGCGACCCAGCTCGAGAAGGATGACCAAGTGGGAAGCTCTGGAGAGCGTCTCTGAGGTTCGCAATTGCTTCTTTGAGATCAGCCATCTCTCTCAGTTGGCCATAACGATGGAAGATGCAGATCGCAAGGCTACCCAGTATCGTAGCACGGTCAGTTTGGCTCTGCAGTTGGATCTGTAGAGCGTGTCGGTGCATCCCGATAGCATCGTAGAGGTCGTCCATCTCACCCAAGCACTCAAAGCGAGTGGTGAGTGAAAGTGCAAGGTCGTGCAATGACGCAAAACGGTGAGGGTGACCCTCGGGTTGAAGCTGCAATGCACTTTTGTGCATCACGATAGCTTGCTCGAGATCATCCACGACCCCCAGTCTGCAATAGCGGTGGACGAGACATCTTGCAACTCCTCCCAACGAGTAAAATCGACCAGGATTGCCCAATGGCCGCAGTTCTAGTGCATCCCTATGCATCGTAAGGGCATCTTTGAGGTCACTCATAGCCCGCAATTGGTGATACCGTTTCCGGAGGCAATAGGCAAGGTTGTCCAGTGATGCAGGGCGCTGTGGATGCCCCTTGGGGTGAAGATCCAGTGCGCCTTGGTACATTGCAATGGCTTCCTCAAGGTCATTCAGTGCGCCATGATGGTCATACTGGGTCATAAGAGCAAAAGCAAGATTATTCAGCGATGTTGAGCGATCAGGATGTCCAGGCGGGCGAAGAGCTAGAGCGCCCCTGTGCATCGTAATAGCATCGTTGAGAACACTAACATCTCCATGTAAAGAATACCAAGTTGACAAACAACGTCCAAGGCCGTCCATCGATGAGGATCGGAGAGGATGTCCCAGCGGGCGAGTATCCAATACATCTCGATGGATAGATATGGCTGCTTCGACGTCACACATCATTCCGAGCTGTTCGTGTCGGGTAATGAGAGAATTCGCAAAGTTGTCCAACAAGAGGGGTCTGCTTGGATTGCCTGGTTGGAGAAGTTCGAGCGCATCCCTAATATTGACAATGGCCGCCTCGAGGTCACCTATCACCCCCAGCTTATTATAGCGGGTAGAAAGGCAGAGCGCGAGATTATGCAATGGGGTGAAGCGATAGGGATTGCCTCGAGGGTAAAGCTTTAATACACCTTCATGCATTGTGATAGCCTCTTCGAGGTCGCTTATCTCTCCTAGCTTGCTGTACCGGGTAGTGAGACATACACCAAGATTGGTCATTGACAAAGATCGAAGATGATGACCCGGCGAACAGAGATCCAGAGTGCTTCTATGCAGCGCGATAGCTTCCTCAAGGTCATTCAGTGTGCCCAACCTTTGGAATCGGGTGTTAAGAGAGGTGGCAAGCCCGCTCAATGACATAGCACGGCTAGAACAGCCTTGTGGGCGTAGTTCGAGTGCAGCTCTATGCATTGAGACAGCCTCATGGAGATCGTCTGCAGCGCCCAGTTGGTTATGTCGAGTGAAAAGACACCATGCGAGGTTGTACAATGACTCGGAGCGATCAGGATGACCCACGGGGCGAAGCTTTAGTGTGCTACGATGCATCAAAATGGCCTCCTCGAGAATATTCATCTCTCCCGTTTTGCTATACTGAGAGAAAAGGAAACTTGCAAGGTTGTTCAATGACCCAGCACGACCGGGATGATCAACTGGGTGGAGTTCCAGTACATGTTTCTGGAGAGCGATGGCTTCTTCCAGGTCATTTGCTGCCCCAAGCTTGCAATACCGAGCATAGAGGCAACCCGCTAGGTTGTTTAACGAAATGGAGTGATCGGGGTGGCCCAGTGGACGGAGTGCTAATGCACCTCTATGCATCGCAATGGCCTCTTCAAGATCGCTCGGCATCCCATACTGACAGTGTCGTGTGTAAAGACAGAAAGCGAGGTTGTTCATTGACGTGGATCGAATGGGATGGTCTGGTTGACAAAGTGAGAGGGTACCCTGGTGAATTGTGATCGCCTCCTCGAGGTCACCCCTTGTTCCTAGAAGCGAGTAGCGAGTGGATAGATGAACTGCAAGATTATTCGATGGCCAGACTCGAATAGGATTGACCTGGGCATGAAGCCCCACTGCAGCACGTCGTGCAGTAATGGCCCTCGCGAGGAAATGTATCCCTTCTCCCTCTTTATACTTGCCCGAGCAAAATTCTCCAAGAAGTTCCAGGACAGTAGTCGCTGCTAAGAACACAGTCTGGAAATCCGAAACCACCGAGCTCATTGCTGCTGAAGTATTCGAGTTGGTGCTGCAGGTCTAATCACCAAGCTATCAACAGTTTGAGTGGGGCCCTCATGTTCCGAACACCCACCAGTCCACTGAAAAGATTCAATCCCCTTACTAGAAGAGTGGAACGACTTGTGTGAAAGGAGGCAAAGGGATTCGACCAGGATTCGGTGAGAGCGCTGATGCTGTGCAAGTGCACTGACTCAGGATAGCACTAGGCCCCCGCCATCCACCTGCCAGGCCACAGTGTGTGCACGATCATGATAGTTTTCGCCGTTCCTTGCACGTGAGACCGCATCCATCATGGGCACAGCACAAGTGCTAATACTAGTGGAAGCAGTGATGTTCTTCTTGATGTCATTCAGTGGTAGACATCTTAATCTTAATCTTAAAGTGAACGGAGGATGGGGTGTGTGAGTTTCGTCGGTGATGGTTGGGGAGGGGAGGAGGGTGTGGATGAGTTTCGTTGGCGGCGGTTGGGTCGGGTGGGTCGGTAAGAGTCCTTTGCCGAGCCAACCGACGTTTTTGCCACGTGTATTTCTGTTTTTGGCAGCACTGCCACCCACCGACCGACACCATTGTCCCTTCAGTCACCAGTGGCGTCCGTTTTTGGTAGCACTGCCACCTGCCGGCCGCGCTGTCCCTTCAGTCAGCGTCCGTTTTAGGTAGCACTGCCACCTGCTGCCCGACCTTCAGTAGCCCGTTTAGGTGGCAGTGCTGCTGACCAATGCCCCTTCAGTGGACAAGACTGGATAAGGCTGGAATTCAAGAAAAACTGTGAAATAAATAGCGAAAAATAGCGAAAAAATTGTAAAAAATAGATGGTACCTTGAGATGTCAGTGCCTTTGATGGTGAGGTGGTACACTCAAGAAAAAACTGTGAAATAAATTGAAAAAATTATAAATAAATAGATAGTATTTGTCCATCTATTGAGAACAGGATTGAGAACAGGACATTCCCACTAAGAAATTACTTGCACCTCAGATTGTCAAAAATTGAATTAATATGAAGACATTGTATCTATTTTAAGATTTCCAATTCATCAATCCAATTCTATCTCTCCAATCTCTCTTATTAGATAATTCCCTCTACTTATCAGATCATCTGACCTCTCCCTTCTCAAACCTTGACTCAATCAAAATAAATATAAATAAAAAGCTACATTCCTGCCATAGGTCAACAACACATTGGATCATCCCCCTCTCTTTATCTTAAAGTAAAGGAAGGGTGGATTTTTTTGATGCTGTTTAGATCAGTTGGGACAACAGGTCTACTTGGGCTCAGTAGGAGTGCCTGTATTCCCAGTTAAGCTAGCCATTTCAAAGCTACATTTTTCCTTTTTTGGTACTATAGACATTGGTTAGAATCACAGGATGTAACAGGCTAATGAAAGTATAATCTACCTTCCTAAAAGGAAATTTTGGTGCTAAAATTAGACTATAACATGACTATAACAGCCCAATATTTTGAACAATGTCTGTTGTGTGTCCAATACCATTCTCTCTTTAGTGGCCCAGTTGTACAACCATGAGTGAGCAAAACCCATGAAATAAATTGCAAAACATCTTCTACTGCCCATCTGTGTCTGATCACCACTATCTAAGCTATCAATAGGTCCAATGACCTGGATGATGCCCTTCTATGTCCTCTACTACCCACCCCTACCTGATGATCACCACCATCCATACTGTCAATAGGTCTAATGACCTGGGCAACACCTTTCCTATATCCTCTGTCACTCACCTGTGCCTGGTTACCACCACCTGCACAATCTAGGTCCTTATACATCCTCTGTGCCCATCCATGTCCAGTTGCCACCATTTAGATGACCCCTTTGTGTGTCCTCTGTTGCTTATTGTTACGCAGGGCGTACCTCGAGGGATTGGACTAAGGCTCGACGGCAGGACACTCACAAAGAGGTATGACTCAGCCGAAGAGAACAAGGGCTATACGTTCGAAGGAACGGCTCAGGAGTGATCCATTCAAGAGAACGGCTGGAAGACTTATACACCAGGAGGTGGACTGAGGAGTGAAGGACTAAGAGTTCCACAGAGAGTGGACTGAGGATGACTCAAGAGTATGCTAGATTGCGCAGATCGAGAATGAGGAAAAGTACAGGAGGGATGACCCTTATATACAAAGGAATGTGCAGCATGGAATCGTATGGAAGGTCAAAGAAGAAATAATGAAGTCCGGGTTGAATCGGACATTGTGTAAGTAAGAATGACTCCCTTGGGTCGAAGATGAGTAAGGAATCTGAGTTGGATCGGACAACAAGTAAATGTGTATGACTAAAGAGAGCAGATGTATGTCATAGGTAAACCCGCGATGACGAAGAAATGTTCATATTCGTAGTAAAGCATACCAAAGATAGGAGAGCGGCGAGGACAACAGATGGAGAGGAAAAAGACGTGAGAGTACGGAGAATAAATTGTAACATTACCCCCGTCATACATTCTAGCCCCAGGCTGGAATACGTCGATGTTAGACAGACGGAGTAGGTGGTCCATCGATGATGGAAGTGGCTTGTTCGACTGTGTAATGCTCAAACGGACAGTCATCAAAGACGTGACCAAAGTGATTGCAGCAAGGGCAGAGACGGGTGGGGCAAAAGCGGGGTCCATGTCCCCATCGTTGACAAGTATCGCAGTGAGTGGAGAAACAGCTGCGAGTGGGATGGCCAGGGGCAAGCTGATGACAGGAGGGGCATCAATATTTGGGGCAGTGGTCTCTATAGTGACCCAAAAGATGACAGTGATGGCAACGAGTGTTACTGGTGGCAGGGTGGCGCACCAGAGGGGACTTGACGGTCTGTACATCAGAGGAAAGGATGGTCCGTCTGTCAGGGAGGTGGTGGAGTTGGATATGTTCCCTGATACGAGCCAATGCCACTTGGTCAATGCTGTAGCCATCTGCCGAGACTGTTTCTTCGTCAATGGGATGGGATACGACGGGGGAAGAAGAAATATGAGTCAAAAGAGGAGGAGGAGAGGTGGGTGCAGAAGGAACAAAAGGTGGAGTAGAAGCGGGCAAAGGGATAAGTTCAATGGAAGACATGTAACGATCGTGGGCTTCCATAGACAAGGAGAAATAGATGTGGCGAAAGACCAGGTAGATAAGACTCGGTTCGAGTCGTTCAACGAAACCATGAAAGCCGTGTAAGTGGAGTACCGTAAGGACGTGTTCGGGGGCGCGATTGATAAGGAGGCGGAGAGGAAGACCGAATGCGGCGGGGAGATCCGAAGGAGCGGTATGGAAGTGGTAAGACTGTACTAAAGCTAAATCGAGAAAAAGGCGTACAAGTTCTTGGGAAATCTCATCCTCCTCGTAGAGGGGGTCGAGCTCAATGGCGTGAACCAAGGTTGGGGTGGAAAGGATGGACACGTAGAGGGTATTGATAGCAGAAACCGGAAGAAAACAAGGATAAACTCGTTGAGTGCGAAGAGGGGACAACCCAGAAGGGTGCAAAGCAGAGGAAGAGATAGAAGATGTGAGAGAGGACATGATGGGATGAGTGTTTAGACGAAAGGAAAAGTGTCTGAGGGATTATCGTAAGTTATGGGTCTTTTTATAAGAAGAAAGGATGGTCCGTGCGTGGCAAAGATTACTCTCGGGTTCCCACGTATTCTCCGATGCTGAGTAACCCTTCCATGCGGTCAGGTACCGGTAGCGGCCAGGGGATCCCTTGTGTGAGAGGATGCCGTCAACTTCGTATTCTTCTTCACCTTCGATGATGTCTGGAGGTGGTGTAGGGAACGACGGGCCATATGCTTCGGAGACATGATGTGGCGATAGAAGAGTGGCATGGAAGACATCATGAATCTTCCATGACAGTGGGAGACAGAGGTGGTAGGAGAGTGGAGAGAGAACCTGAGAAATCTCGAAGGGTCCTAGATGCTTGGGTGCGAGTTTCCTAGATGGGTAAGGGATGTGGAGATTGGTCGCTTCTAGCCAGACCTTATCTCCGACCTTCCATGGGGAAAACTTGCGAGTTACGTGTTGGAACATAAGACGGCGAGCAGATTCATGGGCGGCGAGGGCTTCTTTTCTAGATTCTTCCAGGTGGGAAAGGCATGAGGTGAGGGTGGGGAGGAAGGTCTTCCCGAGTGGCGGGTAAGCACGGGGTTCATAGCCCAGCATGAGGGAGAACGGAGACACTTTAGTGGATGAATGCGGGGAGGAGTTATGGTGAAACTCAGCGCTGGTAATGAAGGATGACCATGTATTGGGTTGGTTCATGCAAAAGATGTGGAGGTAGGTTTCGACCTCTTGGTTGACTCGTTCAGTCTGTCCGTCCGTTTGAGGGTGGTAGGCGGTGGATAAGTGGACATCGTAATGGAGGAGACGGGCGAGTTCGCAAGTGAATGCAGAGGTGAATTGCGGACCTCTGTCAGAGATGATTGAGTCGTGGAGTCCGAATCGTTTGAATACATGGTTGAAGAATAGGAGTGCAACTCCTGCAGCATCAATGGTTTTTGTGCAAGGTATGAGAATTACCCCCTTCGTAAGCCTGTGGTCGACCACGACCAACAGAGAATCGAAGCTGGAGGAAGGTGGTAGGTCGGTAATGAGATCCATGGAGAGTTGGCGAAAAGGGAGTGACGTGGAAGAAGCAATCGGGGTGAGGGGAGGTGTGGTGGGGTGCGTGTTCACCTTGGACTGTTGACAAAGGGCACAGCCAGCGATGAAGCTCTTTACGAAGGTTCCGAGGCCCAGCCACCAGAAGTCGTGTTCGACGAGGGCTTTGGTGTGGAAGAAGCCCATGTGACCAGTGGTGGGAGAGTCATGGAGGGCATGCAGGAGGGAGGAACGGGAGGAGGGGGGAACATACATCCGGTTGCGAAAGTAGAGATGGCCGTTGTCAAATGACCAGTCCTGTGGAGAGGAACGGGGGAAAAGTGGGGAGCCATCCCGAAGACCCTGGAGGGCACGGATGACGAGGGGGTCAGAGGAAGAGGAGGAGCGAATGTTGTCGGAAAGGGTGAGGTCAAAAGCATTAATGATCTGAGGGTCAAGAAGGATGGATGCCAAGGCATTGTTGGAAGAGGTGTTGACGGAATCTTTCCGTGAAAGAGTGTCCGCTGGGGCCATACGAGTACCAGGGGTGACCTGCCAGATGAGATTGAAGTCCTGTAGAAAGAGAGACCAGTGGGCTTGACGACGAGAGAGTTTGCGAGGGTCTTTGAGGTACGAAAGGTTCTTGTGGTTGGTCAGGATGGTGATTGAATGAGATGTCCCTTGGAGGTATTGACGCCATTCCTGGAGAGCTAGGATGACAGCGAGGAGTTCCCGATCGTAGATGTCATAGTTCCGTTCAGCAGGACTGAAAGTCTTGGAGAAGTAGGTGCAGGGGTGAAGATCGCCGTTAGAATCCGATTGGAGGAGGACTGCGCCAGCCGCTAGGAGGGATGCGTCAGTCATAAGGGAGAAGGGACGAGAGACATCAGGGAAGGCGAGAACAGGGGATGAAGAGAAATGGAATTTCAATTCATTGAAAGCACGTTCCTGAAGAGGGGTCCATTGCCACAGTTCATCTTTCCGGGTGAGGAGGGTGAGTGGGGCAACGAGATCAGAGAATCCAGGAATGAATTTGCGATAGAAATTGGCAAACCCGAGGAAGGAGTGAATTCCTTTAACCGAGGTGGGGGGTTTCCATTCGTCAATGGCTTTGAGTTTGGTGGGATCCATCTGAATTTGTCCTTGACCGATGATAAGACCAAGGTATTCCATGTTGGGTACGTCAAAGAAACACTTTGAGATTTTTAGAGAGAGGCCTAGTTCCCATAAACGAAGAAGCACGCGTCTAGTACGTTTGTGATGCAAATCGAGATCATCCTTGGTATGAATTCCTATGTCGTCCATGTAGATTTTTAGCCAGCGTTCGGCAATCATATCAGCAAAGGAGTGGTTCATGAAAGCCTGGAACGTGGGAGGGGCGTTGCTGAAACCAAAGAACATGACAGTAGGTTCAAAAAGTCCAAGAGGGGTGATAAAGGCAGCCTTCCATTGATCTTCTTCACGGAGACGTATGTTGTTATATCCCCAACGGATGTCAAATTTGGTGAAGATGGTAGACTCCTTCATATCATCAATGAGTTCCGTGATAAGAGGGAGGGGGTAGGCATTCTGAATAGTGTGGGAGTTGAGATATCGGTAATCCTGACATGGGCGAAGGGTTCCATCTTTCTTAGGGACGAAGAAGAAGGGGGAGGCTTGAGGGGACTTTGATGGGATGATACAACCGGTTTTGAGATTTTCTTCAATGAAAATTCAGCAAGCTTCTCGTTCAGCAGGATTAAGTGGGTATGTCTTGGCGATCTTTGGGACAAAGGACTCTCTGAGTTCAATGGCATGGTCATAAGGACGATGAGGGGGGAGGACGCTGAACATCTTTTCAGAGAAGATGTCAGCGAACTCCTTGCACCAGGAAGGGACTTCTTGTTCCTGAGGTTTTTCCTGTTGGGCAAGTTGCATAGACAGCGTGATTTTGCCGATGTGTTGGGGGTAGGGGTCGTCATCTTCCTCTGTCCAGGGCAGACTCTCACGAAGAGGTACCACAGCGTCCTGGAGGGAGAGGGTATTGGCGGCCCAATCAATGACCGGGTTGCGAGCTTTGAGCCAGGTCATGCCAAGGATGACACGAGGGGAGCCTAGAGAGGTAACGAGGAAGGTAACTTTGTCCGAGAGATCAGGGAAGAGGACGTTGGTGGTGATGGTGTATTTGATAGTTCCTTGGTGGTTTGGAGTTCTGTCAATGTTGTAAGCAGTGAGAGGCTGGGGGAGTCATCGGATTGCAGATCTAAGACTGGGTACAAGAGAGGAATCGATAAAATTGTTTGTTGCTCTACAATCGACAAGGGTGGAGGTTTCGACGGTTTGTGATCTGGCTGTAAGATGGACGGGAAGATGCATAGTTTGTTCATTGGAGAGTCCTACTAATACAGTGGATATGTCTAAGGAAGGAGACGTCGGTTCAGCTTCCTTTACTGAAAACCCGAGGGGGACTCGTCTTTGGGAGCGTCTTCAAAACAGAGTTTCAAAGTCTGAAGTACTTCTCCTTCGTCTTTCCCAGAAGACTGGAGAGTTTGAATATAGGTTTCGAGGGCTGAGGGCGTGGACCTTGGAATAGTAGGGGTGAGGACGACTGATGGAGCTGGGGTGGTGTTGGCAACTTGTACATGCTGTCCATTCCTAAAGGGATTGGTGGAAGGTGTGGTGTGAGGGGTCTGGTTGGAGAAGGTACGGCACTGTTGTGTGTTATGTCCTTTCTTTCGACAATGAAGGCATAGTCCTTCTCGGAAGCAATGGGCGCGTTCAGTGGGAGTGAGTTTTAAGACGCAAACTGCGTCAATGTCCATAGTGTTAGGATCCGGGGTCGAGGTGCAATTGGTGAATGAGGAAGGGGAACGATGGCCCTTCTTGAGAGCAGAGATGCGAGCTTTCTGGGCGTGGAACGTCTTGGCTTTGTCTATCCAGTCCCTGACAGTGGTGGGAATGGTGGACATGGAGAGAATCATGATGGCCAAGGTTTGGTCGAGGCCGAGAGAAAACTGGTCGATGAGGGTGGTCTGATCAGTGATACCAGCTTTGGCTGTGAGATTCTGGAAGTCGGTGATATACTTTTGGAAGCTGTCGTCGTCCTTGGTGGTCTTTTGGACGAGACGGGTGAGTTCGTGGCGGGCGGTGGCTTTGGTGTCAAAGGGGTAGAACGTGGTTTCGAAGTTTTCAGTGAACTTCGCGAAGGTCTTCTCTGAGGCAGCTATGGTGGTGTCAATCATTCGATCGTACCACATTTCAGAGAAAGAGACTCCTCGTCCCTTGCTCATCTTATTCAAGGTGGTCAAGATCTTGATATCATCCGAGGTATAATAGGTCGGATTGATGTTGAAGTATCCATTCATAGCTTTGATCCATCGAACTGCATCAGCAGGTTCTCCGGAGAAGTTGGCGGGGAGGGCAGCTTTGAGTTCAGGCATAGTGGCAAGAAGGGGTACTGGAGCTGGGGTTGAGGCTGAGGTTGGGGCTGGGGCAGAGGCGAAGGCCGGGT
>JBBPTA010000437.1:3781-14615 GCA_038093915.1 Boletellus aff. emodensis
CGCACTAACTCCGCCTGAACCCACCTTGGAGGGGGATGTGTGGACCTTGTTCGGAGCGCCCGAGGCAGCGGAGGACATGGTCGGGATCGATACGTCCTTGTGCGCGACCGTCTCTGACCGTGAGTAGGAGTGAGACTGGCCGGGATGGGCGTGAGGGCGCGACTGGGAAGGTGATATCTTGCTGTGGGTGGCAGTGCTCGAAGGAAAGAGGCCAAGACGTCTTTGGGTCGGCTGATGCGCCGGACCGGGCAAGAAGGGATCCGACGAGCTTGCGACACTGATGCGGACGTTCTGTCGTCCCAGCAGCGCCGCCGCACCGAAATCTACGTGGCAATATAGCATGGGGCATCAGCGCGACAAGTCTGAAACGAGGAACAGACAGACCCGGCAACTGCCCAGCGTGGGCCAAGGCTCGCGGTCGGGGCGTTGCGTCACCAGAGGACGCGGTGCGACGGTGATCGCTGCGACCCTGCCCGACCCTGTCCGGGCCGTGATGCTCACCACCTTCGTCGGCCAATGTTCGCTGGGCGGTCGGGGACGAAGGCTCGCTGTCGCAGGACCATCTACCGAACCCAAGGCGCATTTCTGGGCCAGGTATCGAGCGTCGGCGGGGAGGACGATGGTAGGACGAGGAGCATATCAAATATGTCACAGACCTGGAATTGAACAACCGCGATGGTACCTGGGACGACGAGGCCAGCGTGGTCGTTTGCAAACCTTGTCGACATGCCATCACTCTCCGACCGAATCGACCACCTCGCCGCGACCGCCAGAGCGATACGCACATCCGCAGACGCCATCGCTCCCGGCCAGGCCAGCGCGACCCCGTTCACCCGCGCCGTCCTCAACACAGCCCTTGGCGATCTCATTCGCGACATCGATGCCTCCGAACTCGGTCTTTTCACGCTCGTGCCCGCCCCAGACGCCGACATGCGCAAGCAGCCGGACAATGGCACGCGTCGCGCCGAGATCTCCCGCGTAGAGTTCCCCGGAGCCACTCCTCTCAGGAAACAACCCGCCAGGCGAGGTGACATGTTCAAACCCAAAGAGTATGAGCCCGAAGTTTATGCCCATGCCGCACTCAAGTACTTGGATCGCTAGTACGTGATCTGCCAGTTTTGCTGCACGCCGGGTTGTAGCCCGCTCTCAGCCAGTCCATACGGCGGATGCCGCGCGCTCGCTCTCAGGTGGTCGCAATTATCGAGCAACTGGATGAGACCCGGGAGAATCTCAGGCAACTAGACGAAACCCTACAACAGGTTCGTCGCGCCTTGCACAGGGGACAGAATACTGACTATCATGTTCACCCAGTTGACGAGTGCACAAGTCACTTCTGGATCAACCCCTCCAATAACTGGCGTTGCTGAGGAAGAGCGACGAATCACAGATCTTCAGAATCGTCTCACAGAGTTACGCAGCCAGGTATGACTAGTCTTGCGCATCCAAGCTCTACACATTCCTCGGCATTTGCAGAAAGACGCCCTCCTTCGATCGGGCGAACGCAAGCACCCCTCAAAGTCGAAAGCAGCTTCCAAGCCTATTCCAAAGCGTGCACTCTCGCCGTCTCCCGAACCGGAAAGTCATGAAGATGCGTTCTGGTCGACTCCGGCCGCGTCTGCACGTACGCTACGATTTACCGACAGGCTTCTGGAGGAGGAACCCGACTTTGCGGAATTATCCGCGGTCCCGTTTGACAGCCCCGGACCTCCGCCTCCAAAGTCAGTGCTTGCGCGTTTGGCTGCGGGCGGCATCCCAGCAAACAAGGGTTTGGGTACTTTGACAGATGACAACGTTTTTGGTGGGCCTCGAGTGCAGGAGGACAAGGACGAGGATGGCGGAGGAGATCTGTATGATGAAGAATCCAGCCTGTTTGAGGTTCAGCTTGAACCTGAACTTGACGCCGGAACTTCGGTCCTCGATGCACCAGACGTAGAGGCTGAAGACAATCCAGATGAAGAGAGAACAGTTGTACTCTCAAAGGTGCCACCATCCGCACCAGTTGACCCAGCGGCGTCCTCATCGGAGGACACCCAACCACAGACGAACATGCCCCCTGCTGAAGAACGGTCGTCCCCAGATCGCTCGTCAAAGGTGATCAAACCCCGTTTCACTCCTGAACTAGAAAATATCGTGGCAAGTATTGTTCCCCTTTACTCTGCTTTTCCCTGGGTGTTTATTGGGCATGCCATAGGCTCGGATATGGAATACAGTTGGTGATATCCTGCTCCCTGGTAAGGGGGTCGAGAAACCGCCTCGAGCAAAAGAGACGCTGTATGTATTCAATCATCTCTTGCACGATTTCATCCGCTGAGATCTCTACTGTTAGTGCGCTCATCGAAGCCCTAACTACTCGATCGCCCTCTCCCGGCTCTCCCACTTCCTCGGTCTCCTCCATCAGCTCTGCTACTAGTCCGACGCCTCATCAAGTGAACACCGCCCAGCTTCTCCACGTACTACTCACGGCACCCAACCACGCGATGCCCTTGAATCAAGTAAAACTAGCTATCGGGAGCACGAGGGCACTCTATGCTTGCGTAGCGAAGAAACTCATCCGAATCGATAGAGGGAGCGGAGAACAAATTGTCTTGTTTGATGCATGAATTTGAAGTTGGGCAGCACGTTCCCTATGCACTCCTCGAACCTCGTAGATCACACTGCACCGAAGCCAGCTTGCCTAATTCATGTCCTCAAATGCTACTCATTTCACTAGTGATGAAGGCACACTACCTGCCACCGTTAATATCTCCAAGTCTTGTTCCAAGGCCAACCCTTTGACAGTGCGGTTGCGTCAGGAACAGGAGGCCCGGGCGTGCCGCGAAGTAGGAGGGGGTGTTGTACGCGCGGCAACCACGAATCTACGCTGCCCACCTAGAATCAGTATGACTGCCACCTACTGTGGCTACAAGGAGGTTAAGCGCTAGCTGCGGAGGTGGAAGCCTTGCACGTTTCTTTCGCCACAGCTTGCAAGGGGCGTAGAGTAGTTACCCGAGAGTTTGGACCATTGCCAGATTCTGTGGGGCAGGCGAGGCAACGTCTTGCGTCAGTCAGTTGTCTTGATGCACCGCCCTGGCCTTTCTTTTTTTGAGGACTGGGCTAGTCCTACAGGTGCCTTCGTCCCAATTCACGTTCGGAGTCGCGGTGGGAATTGTCGCAGATAGCGCCGTCTTGTGCTACGCCTACTCCAAAGGTCAACTCTCTGTTGCGTCAAATACGAGCTAGAGCTCGCTGCGTTCGAGGATAAGCAGTGCTTTGTCAGGATCCGGCTTGTTACTCCATGCACCCCGCAAGGTGTTCACGCTGAAGTCGCCAAATGCATGCACTTGCACGACGACACCGACGTCGGTGCGTTCTTGAACGTCACATCATCGCACCTTGTGAGTCTTCCATCCGCCTTCACTCCCTCTATCTTCCACCGTGTTGCTCACTCAAGAAGTACATCAAACGCTGAAACCCAGCGAACATCCCTCAAGGCTCTCCTTCGAGGCCGTGAAGGAAGAGATCAAGAAAATTTTGCCTAGGCCCTTAAGAACCACCAAGACACCAAGTATTGTATTAGTCAATAACCGCAACGTTATTTTTCGTCCCTCCTTTCTCACTACTCACCTTGCACAGGACTCCGTCGACATCCGGCAGCAACGATCGTGGGTAAACTGGACAGCAACGATCGTGCAGGTCCGCTGATGTTGGAAACTAGGCGCTGCGTCCGGTGACCTCGATGGGTAAATTAATGCATTGTTGGCTTTCCAGTGGTCGCTCGCTCCCACCCACAATATATGAGCGTCTAGATATACTTCAGCTTCGGATCTGACCCACATCATCCTCCGCGTCTGACGTCGATACGAATATCATGTAAGCCGTGGAGTAAAATGCCAACACGAGAACTCGAGGCAACACTCTTGAAACTCGGCTACAGTTCTCCTCCCACCAACGTCGTCTGGGAACAGAGGCCCACTTGCATGACAGTCTACAAAAGCTGTATAGTATGCGGCGATAACACCTTGGCCTTGGGGCTCGTGTGCTCACAACTAACTCGAATTAATCCCTCGCGCGTCCGCCGTTCGCGGAATCCCGCCTGGACAACACATGCCTACAGGCTCTTGCTAAAGCCTCCACGGCGCGTTTGTGGTTCAGGCTGCTGTGCGGTTAACAGGCGATCTGATCCCACATATTAGGACGAAAATGTGGTTCGAGCTGCATTTGGCTGTGTGGGCTCGCCGTAACTTTAGGGTTACTCAAGCATTGCGTCCGAAGCTGGTGCCCAACGCATGTTTTCCGCGTACGGCGTGCGTCTTTATGAGTACTTATTAGTTGAGTGCACCGTCTCTACGGACGCTTTCGACTGTGCTCCTGCGTGTCGACCCCATCCGTGTCCCATCAATATCGATCCTCGCAAACCCCGGGCCGTTTATTGGTATTTATGCCAGCCTCTGGCGTGGTTTAGCCAGTCCAATCGTCACTGTTGGCTAGATTGCCGTTCGCTCCTTTCGCTCCTAGTTCCCCGCAAAATCAACTTTCGATCCAGTGGATCGCGCTTGTGGTGGGTTTGTCTGGTGTCTTGGACGTAGCTTGGAATTGTGGTCGTAATGTTCGAGGTTTGTCTGAGGTCTTGTGCCATACATCGATTAGCTGACGTGTCGGTTCACCGTCTCGTTCAGCGTAATGTCGTCTTTTTTGGAGAAATAGGAACGGGAAAGAGCTCTGCCATTAACCTCCTCCTTGGAACCACTTCCGCCCGCATCTCTAACGACTCGCGACCGTGCACGCAGGCCAGTGCTAGTTACGAGATGACACTCGACAGCACGAGATATACTCTGTGGGACACCCGTGGCCTTGGTGAAGGTTACGGCTTTCTTCGAAATATCTTCAGATTCGGAGCAGGCTCTGAAAAAGAGCTGAAGAAATTTCTCAAAGAGAGGCATCAAAGGCATAAGATCGACCTCCTCGTGTACTGCGT
Source organism: Boletellus aff. emodensis (assembly GCA_038093915.1). NCBI lineage: Eukaryota > Fungi > Basidiomycota > Agaricomycetes > Boletales > Boletaceae > Boletellus > Boletellus aff. emodensis. Next base: position 8,736 of record JBBPTA010000437.1, read on the forward strand.
CCGCGGATCTAGGGCGACCGACGCATCAGTGAAGTACTACAACAAGTTTTGTGCCGTCACACGTGAGCTGGCTGCTCCAGTGGTCATGATGGTAACTCACCTTGAAAGAGAGCCTCATATGGAGAGTTGGTGGAACAGAAACTCTTTTGATCTCAACAAGTTCAAGATGGAATTCGATGGCCACGCTTGTATTACCACCCTTTCAGGGCATGCTCAAGCACCCGAATCTAGAAGGAGGCTCGTCGATCTCATCACTAGGACATATAACTGGAAACCAAAACGCAGCGGATCTTATTTTGGCTCTCCCGTCCAGACACCTACCCCCTCAGTGCTACCGCAAAAGGGACTGGTATCAAGTCTTTTTAGGTCGATATACAAGGGTGACACTGACGGCGAGCGTCTCACTCGTCGCCTGAGCACCCCTCCAAGCCCTTCTAGCACCACGCCTTCCACAGGACGTTCAAGTTATCATACGGCCGAGTCTTCCGTACCCCAAACCCCTATTGTCGAACCGCCAACCCCTTCCAGCGCAGCCACGTCTGTACAACCAACACATCTCGATACAAAGTTCCTGAGAGTCGATGGTCCATCACGACCTTCCAGCGGAGGAACTTCTAGTGTGGGACCATCGTTGTACTCGATGGAAGTTACGGGGTACGTGATTCTAGTGCACCTCAAACTCACTGGTTCAAAGAACGCACGAAGTTCTCGCAGCAGTAACACTTTAGACTCTGACGTGCACCTCCAATCGTGTACAGAAGAAAGTGATGGTCTGTTTCCCAGCATTCTTGAGGACCGTGCGCCCATGCCGTCCTCTAGATTATCTGATGGACGAACTACCGTTCAAACACTCGACTGCGACAGTTGTAAGAAGGCAAAGTTTTGCTACACAACAAGGCTCTTTCGGAGACATCTGGGAGTGCGACCTGATCTCGGGGGACTCTCGCCGTATGGTGGGGCCCTGTTTCAACGTGCTTGAATCCTCGCTAATCAAGTGCATACAGGTCGCTGTGAAGGCGGTGAGACCAGGCACAAATGACTATGAAGACCTAAAATCTCGCGAGAAGGTACTGGTGTCATTCGTGTCCTAGAGTAAAGACGAAATATCCATTCGTTTCAGAAACTGCGTAGAGAGTTAAGAGTTTGGGGGAGGCTACAACACAGGAATATCGTCCCGCTGCTCGGGATCGTATCGGACTTTGGACCGTTGCCGAGCATGGTTAGCCCGTGGTTCTCCAATGGATCTCTATCCCGCTACCTCGCACAGAGACAGAGGTCGAGGTTAGAGAAACACCGGCTGGTGCGTTTTAACTGTGAGCTGGATGGCCATACACTCAACGGCCTCGCTGCAGCTTGAAGATATTGCAGCTGGCCTAAGTTATCGTATGTAGCCACCTGTGTTAATGATCATGATCCTGGCAACTCACCGCGCTCCACAGTTCATGGTCATGGCGTCATTCATGGTGACCTTCATAGCGTAGGCCATGCCGCTGAGGTGACATCCGGGAAGATTATTGACGGTTCTTCCGTAGGACAATGTTCTGGTCGATGACTACGGGAGAGCTTGCCTCACAGACTTTGGGCTGTCATTCATCAATGAATTCCTTGGGACATCATACCTGAATTCTGGCATCTGTGGTGGCGTGCAGTTCGCAGATCCTGCACTAGTTCGACAAGCAGACAAATCACAGGGTCGTGTAATTTATCCCACAAAGCCCTGTGATGTATACTCGTTCGGGGGACTCATGCTCCACGTCCGTGTGGTCTACTTCTACACGACTTGGTGTCTGACCATTGATAAGGTCCTATCTGGGAAGAGGCCCTTTCACGGCCTTCCTCCTCATGTCATTTTATTGATGGTTTTTGGGGAAGAACGACCCCCGATACCACCTCACAATAAGTTTATTACACAGTGGGACAAGTCGCTCATTCAAAGGTGTTGGGACCCAGAAGAGCGCATTCGTCCATTAGCTGACGATCTCACGAGGAAGTTTAGCAGCTCTGCAATGATCCCTGTGATTTACTAAGGGACACTTTCATCGTCCTTTCTGTTTGCCTTGCCGAGCAAGGAGCCAGGCTTATCACAGTTCTATGATAGTCAGTGTTCATTTGTAGCACTCTTTTCAAGAGCTGCGGTCCCTCTAGCAACTTGGCATGCATTACACTGCTTTCTGGGCCTTTCGTTTGTTCTCTCCCTTTCAAGTAGCTTAATTAACCTAGTCCTCTAAGTACTGTATCAAATATGTATCCTGTGGCTTTGGATTTGACATTTACCTGACTCATCTCCTAGTTCTGCTTGTCGCAATGTTCTATATTAGTCGCCCCATCACGTCAATAGGACACGGCTGGAATTCCCCACGCCGCTCAGCAGCAATCGTTATCAATGCCTCTGATCACAAAAGTCTGGTTTGGTGAGTGCTCGAGTCTCGCTGTAAGCTGTGTACCTCATCCTCACGGTCTGTTCCAGTGACTGGCGCATCCGCCGGACTCGGTCGTGCTGTGACCGAACACGCGTTGCAACAGGGAGATAATGTCGTCGCGACGCTGCGTAAGCCAGAGGTGCTTTCAGACCTCCTGTCGAAATATCCTTCCCAGCTCCTCGTGCTCCCGTTGGACGTCCGAGACCGGGAGCACATCCACACAGCTTTCGAGGACGCGTTGGCGAGGTTCGGACGTGTGGACATCGTGTTCAACAATGCGGGGATATGCATCATCAGCGAGGCGGAGGGGATGAGTGACAAGCATGGGAGAGAGCTGTTTGAAGTACTCTTTTGGGGGGCTGTACATGTCTCGAAGGAGGCCATCAAGGTGTTTAGGGAGTGCAATAGCCCTCCTGGAGGCCGTCTGCTACAGGTGTCTTCTTGGACAACCTTGAAGCCCAAAGCTGGCGCTGCGCACTATGCTGCTGCGTACGTGGCAACCCACTACTAGTAGGATTCAGAGATTGACTGATCTCGCTAAAGCAAAGCAGGTATGTTCTAGTGACAAGGGGCGTTACTGTTGACTGAAGCGATATCGAAGCGCTCGAATGTCTCTCTCAGGGATTGGTCGCCGAACTCGACCCCAGCTGGAACATCAAGGTTTGTTTTTACGTCGTGCCCTTAGACTGTGCTCGTAACGCCAATCTAGATTTCTGTCATCCAGCCAGCTCTCTTTCGGACCAATGCTCCGTGGGCTAATGTTGTCAATCCCGTCCACCCTGCATATAGCGATCCTGAGCTTCCATCGAGAAGAGTGCGGGATCTATATCCGGGCGAGTTGGGGGCACACAACTTGGACGGGGATCCAAAAAAGCTCGCACAGGCAATGTACCGATTGGCATACATGGACAATCCCCCCTTCTACCTTCCGCTGCATCGCGTTGCCATCCGGGCAGCAAAAGAGAGGGGGGAGGGGTTAATCCGGGCAGCGGAAGAGTACGCCGCTTGGTCTGATGATGTTTACTACCGCGTCGACCAAAATTAGTACGCTGATGGTGTGATGAAGGCACGTGAACAGCCCTGGACGATAAGTACGACGCCGTGCTTACGAGCCAAGGTTTTTCTTGCCATCTGTTCGCAGCACATTAACGAGGACATAGATACCTGATCTTGCTGCGGGGCAACCAGGCCATTCATGTCTCCAGGTCAACTTCAATTGCTCCCCAAGGTATGGTTCGGTATGTGAGACACGGATCTACCGACGGCATCAGATCCTCAACCACATCCATAGTAACAGGAGCTTCGACTGGCTTCGGACGCCTAGTGACTGAACGTGCCCTCGAGAATGGCGACAGCGTAGTAGCAACACTTCGGAACCCCATCATGATATCCGATCTCTCGACCAAGTACCCTGCTTCACAACTCCTGGTCCTCGAGCTAGATGTCTCCGACTCAACAGCGATCACAGCCGCGTTCAAACAAGCTATTGCCACATTCAATCGTGTCGATGTGGTCTTTAACAACGCAGGTTTCTTTGTCATTGCGGAAGTGGAAGGAATTTCGGATAAGGGCTCGCAGTCCATGTTCGACACCATGTTCTGGGGAGCGGGAAACGTGATGAGGGAGGCCGTCAGATGCTTCAGGGACATCAATCGCCCGATAGGTGGTCAGTTGTTGAACGTATCTTCGCGCACGGCGCTCCTCCCCCAGCCAGGAGCTGTGATGTATGCTGCCGCGTGAGTTGGTATAGTCCCGGGTTGCATACTTGATTTATCCTTGACGGCCACAGGAAATCTGGTAACTGTCTAGTTCCTCCACTTTCTTTAGCAACACTCAGTTGCCTGTGATCAGCTCTTGAGACGCTTACAGAGGGATACGCCGCAGAGCTTGACCCAAAGTGGAACATCAGGGTTGGTGCTACCGAGTCGGGTTGCAAAGAAACTGACCTGAAAGTGCTTTAGCTTGTCGTCCTCGAACCCGGCCTTTTCCGCACACCTGCCATCTCCAAGTGTGTTATTGAGCCGCCCATTCCTGTCTATGCCTCCAATCCTTCCCTTCCAACCATGAAATACCGTGCTCTTTACCCTGGGATCGAGAACATACACTATGACGGAGACCCGAAGAAGTTTGCCCAAGCAGTTTGTCGGCTTGCGAGGATGGATAATCTACCTTTGTTTGTCCGGGTGCCCATGCACCGCGTAGCTCTAGACTCGGCGAGGAAGAAGGGGGAGATGCTCATAGAGGCAGCGGAGAAGCTGGCTGAATGGTCGGACGACCTTCACTTTGACGAAGCGTGAACAGGAACGAATGGTATCAACTAGGGGGGTCCTTTCCTAGTCGTACTCTGTATCGGAGCAACATAAACAACCATTCCCGCTTGGACTATGGAAAGCCGGACGGTCGCAACTTGCTTGACACTTCGCGGTAGGATTCTCGTTTGAGATCCTCCGCCGGTTGGCCGTTTAGCACTTCCACTTTGGTAAAATGTCGGAGACTTTAGGCTGTGGTTATGGTGAGGTTAGGTAGAGCGGAAGTTGTACTTCGTATTTTTTGGGCTTCCAAGCTGCGTCTGGTTATACGTCCTATCCTCACACGTTTCCGCAGTGATTGCTGCACGAAGTATACACGGTCTGATTGCCGTCAGTAAATGGGGTAACTGTATAATTACACTTATTCTGCAAATTAAGCATGCTGTATACAAGCAGACAAGTATCGTACAAGTCCCCATCTTATTTTTCCTTAATCGCGCTTTTCACACCGCACAAGAATACAAAAATATGATGATTTAAGCCAATACATCCCTGTACATATAAACATGAAAGGTAAGGGCAGGTTGACAACCGGCGGGGGGCGTGAGTCGGCAGGCTGATGCAGGTGACGGCAATGGCGGGGTGTGAGATATCAAGGCTGGCTGGGACGGGGCGATGGCAGGTAATGCGATGGCAGTGGGCGAAGGCCAGCGAGACGGGGCTGGCAGAAGACGGGGTGGACAAAAGAGGGGCGAGAGGACTGAACGGGTCGACGGCAGGCGAGGTAACGGCGATGGCAGAGCGCAAGACGGGGCTGATAAAACGGGGCGGGCAAAAGGGCGGTGAGAGGGCCAGAGGGGGCAACGGTAGGACGAGACGACAGCGAGCGGCAAGACGGGGCTAGCGGGGATGGTGGACGAGGTGGGAGCGATAGCAGGGCGCGAGATGGGACTGGCAAAACGGCGGTGAGAGACCGAATGCAGCTGGCGAGGCGGGGCTGGCAAGGACGGGGCAACGGCCGGACGAGGTGACGGCGATGGGTGCGAGCTGTAGAACCAAGCGCACCAGTAGCATTTGATAATCTAAAATTTTAGTATAAAAAGCAAAAGAAAGATGTGGTGAGGTGGGGCTGACGGGGTGTAAAGTCTCATGTGACCACCGACGTTTTACCAAAGCGGAAGTGCTAAACGGCCAACCGGACGAGAATCCAA
>JBBPTA010000438.1:0-14586 GCA_038093915.1 Boletellus aff. emodensis
TGCCACCATTCTGGTTGCAAGTTCTCACCACTCCAAACTATTGAAGTGAGTCTCACACTTCAAGCTTATCCCTTGGCTGTCCCTCGGTCTGCGCCCCCTTTGGGAGTTTGCCTGTACACTTCCAAAAAGTGCGTCTATGATAAGATTGCACCAGAGTTCCAGTGGAGTTATTCTGGAGTTGGACTTAGGGATATGACACAATGCAAAGGACCCAGTGCACTGCCGAAGCTCAATGGATGGGAATGATCCAAACCTTCTTTGTCCAGAACTTCATGTATGCTGTGGATCTCCATAGCACATGGTCACTGGCATGGTAATGGACATGAGTGTCATATCCCACGTTCCCACTCCGGTCCTCCGGACCATCTCCAGTCAAGGACTCCGGTGTGATCTTATCACAGACACACCTCGTACATATTGGACATATCTCCATTTCCTCTTTCGTACATCCTTATTCTGTTTATGGTAACTCCGTCTCCTCTTTCTCCTTTCATCTTAGTTCCACCCTTAGACTTCCTCCGAAGCTGTGTTCCCTACGCACGCACAGCTCCGGCTTCTCTTGTATCCGGAGCACAGCTCTGCAGTTCCTTTGCTTAGTCCTCCTGATTACTGATCTCTTACTTACCAATCTCCGTTTCTAATCCAACTCCGGACCTTCATATATAAACTCTGTACCCTCTGTTTGTAACCTCAGTTTGTATATCATCTAAGTCACTTCTCTGTTTGCTCTATTGGATTCCGTTCCGATTGTCATCTCTGTCCTCCAAAATACTTAGGACATACTTCGCACAAGGGCACAACGTGCCACCTGCATCGCTGAAGCCAAAGTCCATCCACCTCTGACGACTCCACCCCTTCATCCAGTCTCCCTTCACACCTCCGACTGACCGGAGCAGAGTGGAGAAGAACCGGACTTGACAGTATATACAAACTCACACTTGCGCAACAGATCAGCTCCCATGTTGCATCGCAGACCCTACAGGCAGACCCAGTCCATCTCCAGACGTTGCCAGTCCCTCCTCTCCCTTGGTGCATCCCACGCCTCCTCAGATTCAGATGAGGAAGGACAATTCATTTCGTTCACTCGACGCCACCCCAGGTCTGTCTTTCCAGACCCTGCACCTCTGACACCTGTCGCTAGTCGACGTGGTGGTTCTGTCCTCCCTCCACCTGGCACTCCACCAGTTCCACTCACTTCATCCTCTGCCTCTGTCTCTTGTCTCCCCGAGCTGCCCCCTGACTCCATGTTGGCTCTCGCTGAGGCCATCAATGCGCTGGCATGCTCCAGAGCCAGTCCCGTCTGCAGCTCCCCTTCCACTCCTTCCCACACCCGAGTCCGTTGTCCTGACCAGTTTGATGGCTCTAACTCCCGCACACTCCGCACCTTCCTTGTGCAGTGTGAACTCCAGTTCCAGGATTGACCTCAGGCCTTCTGCTCCGACCGCACTAAAGTGACATTTGCACAGTCCTACCTTTCAGGCTCTGCACTTGAATGGTTCGAACCTGACCTCCTGGCCTCTGACCCCCACTCGTCATCCCGTCCGTTCTGGATGGACGACTACTCCGAGTTCATCCAAGAACTCTGCGACAACTTCGGTCCATATGACTCCATCGGAGATGCGGAACATGACCTCACACACCTGACCATGTCCTCCGGTCAGCACATCAACAAGTACGTCGTAGAGTTCAATCAGCTGGCAAGCCAACTCGAAGGCTACGGTGACAATGCCCTCCGACATCGGTTCTATGGCGGTCTTCTGGACCGTCTCAAGGAAGAGATCTCCCGCCAAGGCAAGCCTACCAGTCTCCGGGACCTCCAGTATCTGGCACAGTCCATTGATGCCAGGTATTGGGAGTGTCAATCCGAGATCATGTGCCAAGGTACACCCTCCATACCACCACCCTCACCCACCTCTGTCACCTCCGATACCTCCGTCGCCGCCTTCACACCCCCTACCCCTATGCCTCCAACTCCAACTCTCGGACCTCTGGGTCCTCCTCTCTGGACTAACCTCCTCCCTCCTTACAGGGCTCTGGTCTTCCCTCCACCTCCCTTCACTCTGAGTCTGACTCCGAGTCTTCGGACTCAGACTCCGCCTCCTCCCACTCTTTGGCCTCCATCATTTCTGATGATGAAGAGGACTCCCCCATCATCAGTGATGATGCCTCCTCAGAGGATACCATCTCCAACCCCGACTCCAACCCCGACTCTGATCCCACCTCCGACCTTGATTCTGACCTCTCCGACCCCGAACCTCTCGGCTCCCCAGTCGACGAGGATGAGGATGATGCCTAGTGCATCTCCCCTCACTCCCTCTACCTCTACCCGTCCTGACTCTGTGTCACAGTCAGTCGGTTTCCGTCCCCTCAGATGCGTCCTGTCCCTTTCCCTCCAGTTCTGTCCCCTCTCCCTCCGACCTCCTGTCTCCCTCCAACACTCCTATTTCTTCCTTCCGACCCTACTCCGCAACTCCCTGTTTGATGAGCACCAGACTCCACTCCTCCAACTCACTCCCCAACTCCAGCTTGTCACCTCCACTGGGTCCCTCTGGCACTTGTGACCTCGGGCCTTGGTCCACCCACTGTGATCCATTGATTGATTGGGTACTGGACTTACCTATCTGAGCACTTGTGTTATGGCCGCCAGCATCGCTAGCATCTTCTGTTGAACCCTTGGGTTCACCCTCGGTCGTCTCCGACAACATCCAACGGTTTTTCCGTACTCTGTCACTTCTGACCGACTCGCCACCCCTCCACAGTGCTCGCATCCATCACAGTGGCCGTTCCACCATGTCCACTTTTGGACATTCCATGTGGGTTTTCCCCATCTCAGTGTCATCTCCTTCACAGTCTGTTGCCTGTCCTGTCAGGCCTCCACCCTCCTTGCCCTCCCTCGTCTTCCGGGCCGTCTCCGTGTCTGTGTCAACTCTCCGTCCTCCGTTCCCCCTCCGTCCTCCTCCCTCACTTTCCCCTTCTCTCTGACGCTGGGACATTGGCCTAAGGGGGGGATGGGGCGTCCTTTTTTGCCTCGTCTGCCCATGTTTTGTTCACTCCGAACTCCCTCCGACCCTCCGAATCACACTCGTTTCAACCTTTCAACTAAGTACATGAGGGGTGGAGCGGGTGACTGTGCTACTTCTCTGGCCCCCCTCTGGCTTCCCCCTCGCACTCTTCCTCTTGTTGCTTTCGCAACACCTCCACCTGCCTTCTGTCCTGCTCCTCAAGCCTCCGCTTCTCCTCTCTGCCTCGCACACTCTCCTCTCTGCCTCCTCTTGCGCTTTGCACTCCACATACTTCGCCATGCTCACCTCCTCCTCGTCGTCCATGTCCTCCACAAGCTGCTCATCGGACCAGGTATTGATCTTGGTGATATTGAGTTCTTCAGACATGGTAGTGGTTGATGTGAGAGAGCAGATAGTGGTCCACGCTGGACTTTATACCTCGACACTCGGACATCCCCAGGCTTTCAGACTCCGCATTCATCCCCTCTCTGCATTGTCTCCTTCTGACCTTAGGCCTTCAAGGGTTCAGGCCCTAAGGGGGGGATACTGTCATATCCCGCGTTCCCACTCTGGTCCTCCAGACCATCTCCAGTCAAGGACTCTAGTGCAATCTTATCACAGACGCACCTCATACATATTGGACATATCTCCGTTTCCTCTTTCATACATCCTTATTCCGTTTATGGTAACTCCGTCTCCTCTTTCTCCTTTCATCTTAGTTCCACCCTTAGACTTCCTCTGAAGCTGTGTTCCCTACGTGCACACAGCTCTGGCTTCTCTTGTATCTGGAGCACAGCTCCACAGTTCCTTTGCTTAGTCCTCCTGATTACTGATCTCTTACTTACCAATCTCCGTTACTAATCCAACTCCGGACCTTCATATGTAAACTCTGTACCCTCTGTTTGTAACCTCAGTTTGTATATCATCTAAGTCACTTCTCTGTTTGCTCTATTGGATTCCGTTCCGATTGTCATCTCTGTCCTCCAAAATACTTAGGACATACTTCACGCAAGGGCGCAGCGTGCCACCTGCATCACTGAAGCCAAAGTCCATCCACCTCCAACGACTCCGCCCCTTTGTCCAGTCTCCCTTTGCACCTCCGACCGACTGGAGCAGAGCAGAGAAGAACCGGACTTGACAATGAGTCAGATGGTGAGTAGAGAACACAGCAAAGTTGTGGGTTGCTGGAATGTTGAGAGTCGTGAAGAGTAATGGAATACAACCATTGATGCATATGTCATTGATACATGTGGTGGGTGAGATCAGCATGGATATGTCTGTACCTTCAAAGAAAAGGCTCAGGAAGCCACCTGTGGGAGCGCACTTCCTCATAGTTGCTTGACCAGGTATGATCAGGTCATGGCTTTGTAAATCAATTGGGGTCAGATCAGTTCTCACATCCTGCCAATTGGTCGGAATTTGAATCACAATCAAGTCACATCAACCATACCTTTGGAACTTCCCAAATGAATTTGACAGGAAGTTGAACAACATCCTCCGAGTCATTGGCATCTTCATGTGTGGCATGCTCATCCAGACCTGGAGATTCCACTGTTAGATAGTCAATCAGGATGACGTGTTTGAGGTCTATTGCTCCTTCCACCCCTGAGTCTCTGAGGAGGTCAACATTCACACTGGGCTCCTCAGGCCCCATATTTGGAACTTCAATGGTAGTCAGATTAAGCCAGACCAGTGTGACTTCAGGGGAGCCACCAGAGAGTGTGAGCATGAGTGCTGTTGCCTCCCACATTTGGCTGTCAAACTGAGTTTTTGAAGCTAGTGGGTTTGACCATCTGGAAGATAAGGTCAGGAGTTGCTCACGCCATTGCTGTAATGTGAGGCAAAAAATTTCATCTGGTTTGAATCAGTCATCATCCGTTCTGTGAACCAAAAGACTGACTTTCATGAGTGTGAAGTGTGAGCTCCACTGCAGCAAGCTCTGTGCTGTACCAACAGCAAGTATTGTCAGCTTCCATGCCTAAACACCGTCACTCTTCTAAACACCAATCATGCTTGAGCATAGTGTGAATCCCACTGTGAACGTCTTGGTCATGTATCCAACATGGAATTTCTCCCACAGATGGAGAAATCCAGACATCCTCCATCAATGACTGATGGTTTTGTAGGTCATTGAGCTTAGTTGGGAGTGGAGTTGGGAGTAGAATGGATGATACAGGGTTATACAGCTTCTCCAGCTGTTCACAGTACATATTGAACTTGCAGATAGCACTCATGAGTGCAGGCTGCCGCTTTGCAATCGCCTTCTGAGTTTGTTGATGGAGCTTTGTGCCTGGATCGAGATCAGGAGGCCAGTTCTTGGAATGAGAATCCAAAATACCTAATGCCTGGTGTGCTCCGCCAACTGCATGGTCCAGTTTATCCCATTTGAAGAAACTCCCAATTGCCCACTTTCTAATATTTGTTTTCAAGTCCCATGCAAGGAGAAGAATCCATACAAAATCAAGAGGGACACCTTTGAGCTCAGGGAACTTGTGATGAACATTGAGAGATGCATAGAGAGCATCCATCTTGGCCATTAAGCAGTCGTGCATGCATTCCAAGCTCTCCAGTGTTTCTGCCATGTCATGGGACATCTCCTCCCTCTCTATGGTAGTTCTCACAGTCTGGATGGCCTTAACAGTGGTGTCAATATCTGCTTGGAGTGCCAAAACAGCGTTGAGTTCTTTTTTGAGGTGTGCAGGAACGTCTGGGATATCAGAATGGTCATGTGTAGCCTGGACAGTATTTCTAACAAAGACCAACTTACGAGCTTGAATCAATTGCTGAGATACCCTCTGAGCTGTCCATTGACTCTTGAGCTCCTTCACCGGTACTCCACAGTCCTTGATGTGGTCTTGTGCTGCCCTTCCTTGTTCTTGCACTCCGTTCCGAAGTTGGTGTTTGATCCAATCCCCAAGGTTGTTTCACATTTCTGCCCCAATCATCATGGCTTGGCGATTGATCAACCAGATTCATCATCATCGCTAATTTAGTCCTATTAGCAAATTACATCAAGATCAAGAAGGAATCTTACTGAGAAAGAGCATTCTATCCCAATCAGCTTGATCAGCCATGACCAAAGGTGTTCCATGCCTTCACCATCTGAGAGGCCAAGGCCGACAGTCATATGTGGATTGTAAGTGAGCTGGCATGCCCATTCATGGCTGTACATGTGCATAGCAGTTGTGGCAAAGTGGAGGCATGACATAGTCTGTTTTGGAAATATGTCATATGTCAAGTCCAGTTCTTCTCTGCTCTGCTCCGGTTGGTTGGAGGTGTGAAGGGAGACTGGATGAAGGGGCGGAGTTGTCGGAGGTGGATGGACTTTGGCTTCAGCGATGCAAGTGGCATGCTGCACCCTTGCATGAAGTATGTCCTAAGTATTTTGGAGGACGGAGATGACAATCGGAATGGAATCCAATAGAGCAAACAGAGAAGTGACTTAGATGATATACAAACTGAGGTTACAAACAGAGGGTACAGAGTTTATATATGAAGGTCCAGAGTTGGATTAGTAACGGAGATTGGTAAGTAAGAGATCAGTAATCAGGAGGACTAAGCAAAGGAACTGCAGAGCTGTGCTCCGGATACAAGAGAAGCCAGAGCTGTGCGTGCGTAGGGAACACAGCTTCGGAGGAAGTCTAAGGGTGGAACTAAGATGAAAGGAGAAAGAGGAGACGGAGTTACCATAAACAGAATAAGGATGTACGAAAGAGGAAATGGAGATATGTCCAATATGTACGAGGTGCATCTGTGATAAGATCGCACTGGAGTCCTTGACTGGAGATGGTCCGGAGGACCGGAGTGGGAATGCAGGATATGACATCATACTAAAAACATCAGTAACAAATTGTGATGGTGAAGGATAGCTCACCATATTGAGAGATCACTCAATGACACAACCAACATCATACAATGTTACCACCATGGCCTGAGGTGGCAACAAGGTGAACAAATGACTGATGAGTGCCAAGACATATTTTTGCTATTCCCCAGGTGAGTCGATATTTGCAAAGAACAATGGGATGTCATGGCGACAGATCAGCACCATGAGACCAGTATCATTGAAGCTATCCATTGAAGCCTTCTGCTTCTTCCCATTGGCAGCTTCATAGGAGGCTTCACATGAGTCAATTGCCTCATTCAAGTTGGGTACAATCAGCTGACGGGATCTGTGCAGTTTCTTCCTTTGCTTCTCAATATGAGTGTCCATGGCATTGACTTGCTCCTTTGGAAGAAAATACACTGGATTGTAGAAAGATGGACTATCTCCAGCAGATCAGTGATGGCGGTGGTGGAAATTACCATCTGTGGCAACATGGATATCGTCACCATGATCAGATATGGACCTGCCAAAGAGAGTTCCTCCAAAGCATGCCAGGCACCATTGAACAAGAATTGATGCACAGCTTCCAGCAGTGAGCAATTGTCTGGAGGGGCCGGAGGTAGATGCAAGAAGAGTGCACTGTGAGAAAAAAAAAAAAAAAAGTGCATGATAGAACCCGAGCAAATTGACTGAAACAGCCATGTGAGGCTGAGATGGGGCGGTGGGGAAGAAACCAGAGTGAAGGAGGACTTGAGCGACTGTTGAGCATTCACAGCTCAAGACATTGATGGTAGCAAAGTCTGCATAGCGGTGTTAGATTTTCAAATGATGGTGAGACACAAACTTATGGTCAAAGGAGAGAGTGGGTATCTTAGTCGATTTGTGCTGGCAGTTCCCTCCCTTGCAAAGGAACATGGACAACGGGCTAGATGGAAGCAGTTTTCCAAGCATTCTTGATGTATAATGTAGATAAGGCAGAACAAGGGATGGAATCAGTTCCTTCCAGCTAGCATACAAACATTCAGCGGATGGGTCAGGAAGGACACACCTGTGTGATTTGGATGCCTGCATTGCAGGTGCATGACTGTTGCAGGCCTCCTGAACTGTCTGCTCAAGCACCACATCCTCAATTGTCTCCAACTCTGCATCACTAGGGATGTATGCCTCATCTCCAGGATCAAAGTCACCCATGAAGTCATCATAATCTGAGTTTGAGGGGTCATGGCTGCTGTTCTCCACCCCCAGAGTGTCCAAGTCTATCGACCTTGACTGGAGTTGTTCGAGGTGCTGTAATAAGTGACAGTGCTTGGCTGCTTGTCCAGGAACTTCCACGAGATTGCAGGTCTGTTGTTTATCTCTTGGGCGCTTCAGGCTCTCAAAGTGTTTGCCAAGACCGTTCATTGCAAGTTGTGTATGTCAGACACCAGCCCTTGGGGGCATCCCAGGCATGGACATTGCAGGTCAGTCAGCTATGAGGAGAATCTGGCACGAAAAGAACAAAGAGGATGAACATACTAATTATGGCACATGTTCAAAACTGTGATGTGAAGGCAGGCCTGGGTGAGAACAACAGACAAGGGCAACAGGTAGTCCATGAGGAGCAGGGGGAGAGCCGATGAGGAGCCAACGAAGAGCAGGAGTGTGTTACTGACAGAGGTCCGTGAAGAGTGATGAGGAGCTGACAAGGAGCCAACGAAGAGTTGTGTGCTGCTGACAGAGGTCTACAAGGAGTGAGAAAGAGGTTCCAGTGATGATTGAGAGGTATTAGCAAGCTTCTTGAATAGATCCACAAGTGGGAGGCTCTCAGGATGTGGGGTCTCTCGGATGTATTGCCACCTACAACAGAAATAGGTCTTACAGATCACTATTGCTCCCGAGAAGTGCTGCCTGAGGTGCCTCTGGACATAACCGCCATGATGGCAGACAGGTACCACACCCGGTTGTTGAGCTACTCAAAATGGCCAAGAAACATAAACTAACCTTTGCCCCCCACAAACTGTCCAAGTCCCTGAAGTGCCAACTGCCTGCCTGGTATCACATTGGCATCCCCCCACCACTCTACCAGCAAAGGAAAAACTGCCTGCCTCTGTAATATCCATAAAGTCACCCATATGCTTCTGTAAAATGGGCAGTGTGTCTGGACTGGTTCTGACTGCTCAGTAAACGCAGGACTAAAAGCTGGTCCTGGGACCGCAGGACCATTACACACATTACTTAGAATGTAAAAGTTGCTCTTGGCATGTAGTTATCACATCCATTTTGTGATTTCTGAGTAGTTTTGATTTTGCATACCCAGTGTGACTGATAGAAATATAATAATTGGCTGTATTGGTCAATGCTGGGTGTAATGGTGAAAGTGATAAATGCACTGGCAATGATCTTATCTTGATCAACAGTGTCACAAGATATATTGGATGAGGTGGTAAATATGTACAGGACTACTACATGAAGGGATTGCCGTACTGGTAACCAGTACTGGAGGAAATGTTAAACATAGTGGATGTGCTGCCGGTGGCAGTTCCTGCTGGAAAATACAGGGTAGAAAGAGATTGACCAGCTGTACTGGTGCTTGCAGAATTCCTGTCATAGGGGACCAGAGAATGTGCCCAGGTGTCAGTGCTGGTTGCACTGACACTTGTGACTACAACAGGAGGGATAATGACAGGGTTAATCTTTCGAGGGGACAAGGATACCATCCCTGTGAGGTGCATTTTCTCCCTTCCATGGCAGTACAGATAAGTGGGGATAGTCCATATATAAGTCACAGGCAAGTACTTACATCCCTTGGGTATTCAACCAGAGAAGATGCTCCCTCAGATACTGGCCGAGCACTGGAGACTGAAGGCCATCATTTAACCCATCTTGGTAGTTCTTGAAGTGTTCTGCATAGGTTTCAGTTGAAAACTTGACAATGTCATGGTTACCCTGGTTTGAGCATCGACCCTCTGATATGCAGTTCAGGGCACAATGAAGCTGGCAAGATGATGATTAGATTGATAACTGTGACAGGGAGAGACAAAAAAAGCACCGCCATGGAAGAGAACGCAAGCATGTTGATGGGTGTGGTCATGTAACTACTTCAAAAGACCTTAACTGGGGAAATATCGCGTGTGTACCAGAAGTCGATATGAAATTTCTCTAGGACTGGGTGTCCAAAGAAACGCTTGACTTGCCCCTACATGATAAGTTGGTCAGAGGTGTAATTCATGTATGAAGCAAACCTACCACAGTGTTCTGTTTGTGAAGGAAAAATGTCTCAGGTTTGGAAGTGTTGATCATTCCTGTGACCTCAGTTGTCATTTTTTTGAAATCCAAAGCCTGGCCAGGGGCCAAAGTGTGCACCCCAACTTGTAGGAACTCCCCAGCATAGCTTTCTGCTACCATGGCCATCTTTGAGTGAAAAACTGACAGTGATTGAACAAGTTTCTTCTCAATTTTTGGTGAGGGTTCAAAATACTCTGAAAACACTTGTTAGATATGTGTATACACACACCATACTGATACACTCAGTGATTTTGTCCTTCCAAATCTTGTGAGCATGGTCAGAGGATGACTCCTTTGGATGCCAACCACTATTGAGAACCATGTTGTTCACAATTGTGATACAGGCATACTTGATGACCTCCTCAAATTTCTCATCACATTGACCTCAAGCTGAATAACTGGCATCATAACTCCCAGTCTGTGAGAGCTGGCTGTTTGAATACAAAGAAGTGGGGGTTGAAGGCGTCAAGAAAGCCATTCCAGGGTGAGGGTAGGGGATATCACCAAAGGGTCAAAGTCGGCTTTGGGATGGAACATTTGATGTTCCACATCACTGCTGATGGTGCACTAGAATATCTGTCTGTCTGCCACTCACCTAGGAATTTCAACAATGCATGAACAAGAAGCAATTGACTAATAACTCACCTGAATCATTGAAGCAGCTGCATTAAGCCACTCATCAACAGAGACAGACCTGGTGACAGCAGGGAGGAGGGGGAGATCAGTGAATGGCGATGGTGACTGGATGTGGGTACTTGGATTGACTTGGACGCCCTGCACTCTGTTGTTGGGAGTAGAATTGAACAAAGATGGAAAAGGTGGGTATAATGGGGCAGCTGTGTTGGGATAGGCTTCAGGCTGATTCAGGACTGTCAGATTCCAAGTAGGTGCAATGGCCGAGCTGGGGCCTGTGTACGGATTCCTGACAAACGGAGGTATCTGTGTGGTAGAGGCCTGGGGGACAGACCCAGATGACCTATAAGTACAGGTATTTGTGCATGCTCAGGTTGAGGTTCTACCACCTGAAAAAAATTTATCATAGTCTTTGAGTAACATGAAGGGAAACTTACAAGGAGGCATGATATTGTGGTCATCTGAGCAAGATTTGCCAAAGTGACTTTTAAACTGGACAGAGTGTCTGGACCTTGGGAGGGCAGAGGCCTTGCGCCACTCTCTGATCAATGATCACCTCATGGATGCCAGGTCAGAGGGGAAAATGGGAGATTTGTCTTGGTATATTATTGGCATTTCATAAGAAGGCTGATGAAGGTGGCATTTGTGCATATGTGAGTGATGGGTGTGATGTCAATGACACATGAATGCACCTGCACAGTGAATCAAGGGAATGATTGCCACTGCAACTCCATAAATCCATTGGCACAGCCACACAGGTTAAGACCTGAGCTAGTTCAACTCAGTCACAAATCATTCAAGGCTAGTGTAGCTAGGTTACAACCTGATAGGCAAAGTTGTTCATGCTACATGCTACAATGCACATGGTTGCCAAATATTAACACTAGCAGCCATCACTAGCAGAACAGGAAGTAGGAGATGAATTGGAGGCGCAATCGTCACTGTTACGCTTCCTCATTTTTCCTCCTATTTTTCCATATTTTTCTGGCCTCATCCGAGCACTCTGGGAGTTTATTCAGATTTCGCCCACTTATCTATTCTGCATTTGGACTTAGCAAAGTCTAGTCATCCTCATGCTCCATAGATCGGTCTAGACCCATCTAGACCTCCCCGATCCAGATCACACATGCTTGAACCCTCAAGCATGCTATGCGCACCCTAGTATCAGTTGGCTATACAGGCATCAACCCTTGAGCCTGATCATTTGCAATGATCCTAGTCAACCCTAGTCAATCCTAGTCATTGTGACTCACCGTGCACAGCCACAGATCTGCTGATTCACAATTACCATATATGAACACCTGAAATGCCTCAGGCATTGCCATGCACTGCCACACACAGCCTTGTTTCACCATGCTGTTACCACATGATCAACCTCATGTTGATCCCATGACCCCTGTCCATATGGTCCACTCTCACCCTATTGTCCTCCCTTCAAACACATGTTTCCCTCATGTCCACTTGATTCTACATGACTCACCTTGACTCCTGATGACTCCAGTAAGCACAGGATATCGTTAGATCTAGTGTACATGCATGTAAACATTAGAATAGTATATAAGGGATGACCCCAGCCCATCAAGGACCCAGTTTTGTCCTCTTGAGTTTCCCTACTCACTCTTGACACTAGGCTCACCCTCTACTTGCTTCCTAATAACTGCTGACTCTAGCTAGCCTAGTAAGTGGTTGTTTCAGTCATGGTCACTACCAGATGGCTCTCTTCCATCCAACCTGAGTGACAGGGTACTCCACTCTAGCAGCCCACCCCCTTCACAGTCCAGAATGTGTTTAATCTCACTGATCTGCCAATCTGCTTTCCACAGAAAGGTTTCTGCCTGTTCACATTCGTCCACAGCTACAGCACACATCATGTCAAGTTCCTTGACACATAGGCAATGGAACTGTAGGTATGCTGCAAAAGTATCACGAGAAGCCCATGTGAGCTGCAACATGTTATGAGAGTGGAGATCCTCCACCTCATCAGACAGTGTTGCAGATGTCTGAATACCCACAAAATCAGTCAAACTCCCTGGATTCATATAAACAACACTTCACCGTTGTCAATACCTTCCTGATCTTTTTCCGAGGGGTGGAAAGTCCTAGATCACCCGAAGGTAGTGCAAACTGGAAATGGGTACGCTTCCGAAAAGCCCCATCATGCACAGATGGTGCTGAGGCTGTTAAGGCAGAGGCTGGTGGGGAACACCTGTCAACATGGGCCCCAGCTGGCCTTGACATTGAAGGGCTGGGGAGTGTCACTTTGGTTGATGGTGGGGATGTTGGGAAACTTGGCATCTTGGGTGGGCTTGACATTGGTGGTCCAAGGGAGAAAAGGCTGTTCAACAGTGTCGAGTGTGCTGCCAAAGTCAGTAAGAAGTGTGGCGTAGACTCAGATTTTGGTCAGCGCACGCTGCCAAACCACACAACCTAAGCACTTGCCCAATGACCCATGACCCTTGGGCTTGAGGTGGTAAGGCCTTGGAAGTTGGACGTTGGCCCAACAACCCACAACATGCAAAGTGACACAGCCTCATCCCAGACGAGGATGACAACACTCCCAATGCTCCTTCTATGCCCTAACTGTTCAGCCCAGTTTCTTAGTGGAGGTGATGTCATAGAACATCTGTCTTCTGAATGTCCTTGTGGATCATCACTTGATTGGCACAAGCTCAATACAGATCAGATGGGGTTTGATTCCACCAGTGAAGACAAATACAATGATCCCTCAGGTCCTGTACACAATAGTAAGTACAACTTGAATTTTGTCATTGTGCTGCAATTCTTATCTGACCATGTTCTAGCTGGTACATCTGAGGACACAGCTAGGGAGCAGAATGACAGTGATACTGGTGCAGATACCCTTGCCAATGATGTGGATTCTGACACACACCAAACACCTTCAGGCTTATGTCCAAACCCATCACCCTGTCCTCAGATTTATCATGCAAACAAGGGTCGATCACTCCCTGGTGGCATGAACCTTCTGCAGTGCATGGATCGAGATGAATACACCCACATTCATAGCTCAGAGAATCCTTATTACCCCTTTGCATCCAGGAGTGAATGGAGGGTAGCCGACTGGCTTTCAAGTGGATCCCTCACCCAGAAGGAGATTGACAAGTTCTTGTGTCTGGAACATGTATGTATGTTCACATATCAGAATGGATGGTCATTCACACAGCTATAGAACAAAGCAAGTCCTCTTTCATTTCGTACAGCAAACAATTTATGTCGGCGAATTGAAGCCCTACTGGATATGCCACACTGGCATTTCCAAGAGATCAAGGTGGGACAATACAGGACTAAAGAACCTCTGATGCTGTATTGGTGAGATGGGCTTGAGGTGATCAAGCACCTCGTCAGCAACCCTATGTTTGCGTCACACATGGACTTCAATCCATATCGTGAGTTTGAAGAGACCCCTAGTGGCCAAGAACCTGTTTATGGTGAATTCATGAGTGCTGGCTGTGCTTGGGAAATACAGGTGCGAGTGTCATTTGCAATTTTCCACACAATCACCTGATGTTACGAATCACCCCTTTTCTTTTCTTTACCCTTACCGTTCTTCCCCGATCTGGTCTAGCGGATCACTTGTCATTGACGCTTACCTCACGATCCGACCTATCGGATCCTTTGTCATTACCTCTTACTCACAGTCCGATCCATCTCGGACTTCCTTTACCCCTTTCAACCCGTTGGTCATTCTGGCTTACACCTCCGTCCGATTCAACTCAGACTTCTTATCTTCTTTCCCCTTTGTTCTCCTTATATGGTAGTTGGTCTGTGCGCATCACAGACAGGTATATAAACCCCAGACGTCTAGCCATGTACCCTAAGCTAGACTTACCTGGCAAACTACCT